>SJXQ01009733.1:47403-125296 GCA_006408695.1 Aepyceros melampus
GCTGTAGTTGAGGTGGGTGATGCGGTCCAGTTGGTTGCCCATCAATGAGGCGGCGAGGCGAGGGCCAGGAGCGGGGATCTGCGGAAGCACAGGAGACACGCAGAGAACACGATCAGAGTCGCGCCCGGCCCTCCCCAGGACGAGCGGTGGCCCTGGGACCTGGCCTCCCGAGCGCCTGTCCTCGAGTCAACCGTCCCAGCTGAGTGCCCCTTGCCAACCGGGGGCCAGGACTGGCACAGAAGCCATCGGTCCGCGGAGGCCACCACACAGTCTCAGACCCTGCACAGGAACCCGGGTCCAACTCCCACAAGAGAAAAGGCAGGAGGGCTGGAGGGCATGCGGGGTCCCGGTGGGAAGGACAGGCGGGCTGGGGCAGCGTGGGAGTCAGGACACCCGGGAAAGGACGGAGGGCTGGGCTGGGAGAAGGAAGGGACGCCTCTAGTCCCAGAGCTTGGAGCAAGCTGCGCTCACATGTCAGTCCCCACCCTCCCCAGCCCACCCCTCAGTTTTACACTAGATCACACTCCCCGACAGCGCCTCGCACAATGAGAATCGCACACATTACAGGCACTCGCTTGACACCAACAAAATCTTGCACACTTGGGAGTCCAGACGCTGACAGGCTGGTACACTGGTGTGATAATGTCACAGGCACACACAATGACAAGCCCTCGCGACGACACACTCGGACCCCCACCTTCGCACACAATTCCAATCCCACGCTTGCACGCTCGCTGGGGCACGTACATCCATGCTCTCAGACACACCTGCCTGTGTGGGCACTCTGCCCCGAGTTCCCTTGCCCCCTCACCGCCCGCCGCCAGCCGAGTCAATCTGGCTGCGCCAGGACGAGGCTGCTCTGTCTAAAATAACCTAACAAAGAGGCGAGGGGAGGATGGGGAAGCCGGTGCGGGGTGCATGTGTGCGGCTGTGGGTTGTGTGACGAGGTCCACTTGCAGCCAAAAGATCCCTCTCCCTCCTACCCGGCACAGGGTCCAAACAATCGGACGAAGAAAACACGTTCCAAGGCAAAGCAAACCGCCTCTTCGTACCCGTGATTTCCCTGCTCCCGAAACCCCAAACTCCTTTAAAGTCTCCTGGTCCCCATGGGTGCCGCGGAGGTGGTGGTGACGAGCGGGTCCTGGGAGGTGAGCGAGGCTGCGGCTCAGTTCTGCCCCGCGTGGATCGGTGCGGTGCGGTCCCCGGCGCGGTGCCCGTGCGCCTGCCGGTCGGCGGTGGCAGGGGCGCCGGCTGCACCTGGGCTGTCCAGACTCTGTTCTGCTTTCGTGCAGCCCAGCGGACGACTCTTAAGTAGCCGAAGCAGCTGGTTCCAGGGCCCGCCCCGGGACGCGCTCATTGGCTGGGGCGAGTGCCCAGGCCCCGTCAATCTCCGCAGGAGGGGCGGGGTGCAGGGGCGGGTCTCCGGTGCGCGCCCCGCCCCGCCCCCGCGCACCGGAGCGCGCGCCGCCCTCGGGAGCGAGGTGTGAGCGCCTGCCGGGAGCGCGCGAGGGGCGGCCCACTTGCCTCTGCGCCAGCAGCTGCTGCTATGAATCGTAACCGAGCGCACCTTCCTCCCGGAATGGTACTCTGCCCGGAAGAACAGATCCCAGCAGTGAAGCTGAATCTGGGGGTGAAAAATCCCCACTGCACCCCGAGCACTTGGCGCCGCCCAGGGCGAGGAACGCCATTGTCAGAGGCCGGCACCTGGGGCCCTGCTGGGGACCTCTGACCCTGGGTTCCTGAAGCCTCCTGGACTAGTCTTTGGCGCACAGGCACAGATGTTTTTCCTGCTGGGCGCCGATGCCTTTGAAATTGCGCCTGCGAGGTTTGGCTCCTCTCCTTTGACCCGCTTGAAACTGCTGACCTAGCACTGGCGCCTAATTTAAATAGAGCGCGGTGTCAAATGCGAATGACAAGTCTGACCCCGACGAGCCTCCGCCCTGACTGGGCCTGAGTTTGGCCCCAATGGTCTGTCTATGAAAGGGGCGCATCAGGAATGCCTACAGTGGGACCCAATCTTTTTTTTTTTTTTTAAACAGCCCCTCTGCTGCTACTGCTGCTAAATTGCTTCAGTCGTGTCCAACTCGGTGCGACCCCATAGATGGCAGCCCACCAGGCTCCTCCGTCCCTGGGATTCTCCAGACAAGAACAATGGAGTGGGTTGCCATTTCCTTCTCCAATGCATGAAAGTGAAAAGTGAAAGGGAAGTCGCTCAGTCGTGTCTGACTCTTCGCGACCCCATGGACTGAAGCCCACCAGGCTCCCCCGTCCATGGGATTCTCCAGGCAAGAGTACTGGAGTGAGGTGCCATCGCCTTCTCCTTTACAGCCCCTAGAAGTGCCATTGCTAAGGGATTTTTCGTGGGAGAAGGATGTCTAGCTGTAATTAATTATTGCATTTCTGGATGGAAGGTTAATGAATGTGCTCTGGATATTGGATGCTAAAGGATTACTTTCATACCTGTGAAATTTTAGAGCAACAGTTTGAAAAGCTTATGATGTTAAGATTTGAAGCGTTTTTAGACATCTAGTTCTACTTTCAAGGCTGGTCTCTTGCAGCTTCTTGGTGGATCCCAACCTCTTTCCACAGGGAGAATTGGGTGCTTCCTCTTTGTGCCTCCTTGGCAGCTGGTACAGACTCTTATTAGAGTGCTTACCCCTGCCTCATTACAAACCTCTGTTAACTTTCTTCCTGTTTACAAAGTGAATGACTTGAGGACTGACTTGTGTTTCACACTACTTTGTATTGTAGGCCTTTTTTACAGTACCGGTATAGAATGGTTTTCATCAGCAGTAAGGAAAATGAAACCAGTCAACAAGTATTGACCACTTATAAGTTACTAGGCACTGTGTTTTGAGGTTTAAGTAAATGACTTAATCTTCCTGCCTCTAAAGTGAAAAGTGAAAGAAAGTGAAGTCCGTGTCCGACTCTTTGCTACCAGGCTCCTCTGTCCATGGGATTTTCCAGGCAATAGTCCTGGAGTGAATTGCCATTTCCTTCTCCAGGGGATCTTCCCAACCCAGGGATCGAACCCGGGTCTCCTGATTGTAGACAGCCGCTTAACCGCTGAACCGCCAGGGAAGTCCTGCTTCTAAGGATTCACTAATATTCCCATGGCAACGAATGAGAAACTGAGGCCCAAATACCCACATCAACAATCTATCCAGGGTCTATAGGTTTTCAGGACTGGTCTTTAACCTTGTTCTACTGTTTATTGAATGAATAAAATCTTGTTGCATAAGGTAAGAAAACTCGTATTCCAGAGAAGTTAGCTGATTGGCCCCAGGTTACATGAGGACTAATACATATTACAAGTATTTTTTGGTAGATTATTCTGCTTAAATATTTTTCAGATTGCAGAGTCTCCTGCTCATGTGTGATTTCTGAAAATTTGTGTATACCCCACAGCCTCAAAATACTGTAATTCATCAAATTAGATGCTTAATAAGTATTGCTGAAAAAATGGTTTTAAAATGACCATCTGTATACATTTGATGTGTATGAATCTTTCAGAAAACTTGGCCACTGCCCATGTAGAAGTTATGAGAATACCAGCTAGCATCCTTGGAGCTGACCACAGCTTGTGATGATATTTTTTAGACTTGCTATAAATAATAAACAACTGATTTGGGCCCTGTAGTCAAGAGAATTGAACAAGTGGCTTCAGAGATCAAAAATGAGTTATTGGCTTGGTTATAAACTGGACTTCAGGGATCTCTAGGAGAAGTATCTGAAGAGTTCATTACCGGTGTCTGAGAGGAAACCATCGGAAGTAGCTCAGAGCTTGACACTGAATAACTTTTTTTGTTCTCTGTCCATCCCAAGATAAAGTCCTGTGCACATTTACAACATATTTGTATGTGATGCTGTGTTCTGTCCTCCTGTCCTATTCTTCACTGTTTCAGACTACATTGGAAACAGACTGCTCTTCTTTGCTTAATTTTCCATCATTCAAAAGGATAATTAGCACAACATTGTTAGGGCTCTAAAAGATGGAGGTACTGCTAGATGGCCGAGGTCCAAGTTTCCCAGTGACTGTCTGCGTTGGGTTGTGATGTGAGGGAGAAACCAATCTTCATGGATTAAGCACTAGAAAACACTGTGGTTATTTGGGACAGCAGGTAGCCTGTCCTGATCTGTAGTCTCTCCTTTATTTTAGAACACCAAATATCCCATCCCCCGCCCCTTCTCTCTTAGTGGCTGTCCTCACTGTTGAGGTGGGCTTTCCAATAATGGAATTCCTGAAGGATCACAGCATCTTCACCTACCCAGAATTCAAAGAAATCCACAATGGATGCATCTGTCTCCTCTAGGTAATACCCCATGTCTCCCTCCTACTTTTTTCTCTAAATTTTCATTCACCTCCTTGTGAGTAACTTATGCATCTTTCTAAATATCTTCCCTGCCTTCTACTTTTTTTTGGACCACAAAAATGGCAACTAAGACTAAAGGGATTCCTAGTAACCTGCTCCTCCTTAATCTCTTCATGCACTGACATTCTGACTTTCCAATTCTTCTTAAGAGAACTCTTCCAACTTTGCTTTGCACATTTTCTGAGTTTCTTCTTACCACTGGATGTTTTTATTAAGGTATCTTTGAAAGAAAGTGTTAATTGCTCAGTCGTGTCTGACTCTTCGTGAGTGTGTGCACTGTAGCCTGTCAGGCTCCTCCGTCCATGGGATTCTCCAGGCAAGAATTCTGGAGTGGGTTGCCATTCCCTTCTCCAGGGGATCTTCCTGACCCAGGGATGGAACACAGGTCTGCTGCATTGCAGGCAGATCCTTTGCCATATGAGCCACCAGGAAGAGCTTAAAGTATCTTTCATGGCTTCTTATCATTTTACCAGTAAAGAATCAATAAATATCCCCTGGGTAAAACCTTTAGCACTTGTGGGTTTAGGATTTTGCTGGACATGGATTATACAAAGATGTCTCAACCCAGTATGAATCTCTCCACTGTGTTCTCTATAGATTTTAGGAGAGTGCATGCCTTTTGCATGGGTTCACTTCTACGTGGTAGTGATGGTGGAGCTCTGGGTAGCCCTGGGTCACTATTACCACTGCTGCCTCCTGCCCAGAATGTCTTTCCCTGGCTTCCTCAGCTAGCTTCACTCAAAATTTATAATATTTTCAAGTCTATCCCACATGTCAGTCCCCTCACCATTCTAAAGGAGACTGTCTTTTTTGCTCCCATGGTACCTTATACCTATTGGTCATGAGATGTGTCACATGTGTTGAAATGCTTATGAAATCTAATTATATCATTGGTTGATTTTCTTCTCTTTTTTTCTTAAGGAGACTAAGAATTATTTGGGGAAGAGCCCCAAAACTAGTTCACATCTGTAGTCCCTTTGCTTAGCATGAAGTTCAGTGCATAGTGGATACTTGATAGATGCATCTTATTTGACTCACTGCCTGCATGAACTATGATCACTGTTTCACTTACTGAGCTGACACTGTTTGTTTCAGTTTTCAACAACCTGAGTACTCTGACACCTGGAGTATGTTCTCAGTCAGATGATGTGCAAGACGGTTCGCTCTGTGATGTGTAGCGCTGGTTTCCAAATGGTCCTCTGGCATCATCCAGGACTTTGACACAAATACAGATTCCCAGGCTCTGACTCAGATGTAGTGAAACTTAATCGCAGGATGGGCTCTAGGGATCTGTACTTTTAAACAGTTTCCCTTCATATTCCAGATGTGGCAGAGTGATTACTGGCTAAGCTCTACTCAAATGTAAGAAATTATTCTTATTCTCCTGAGTCAGCCTTTGAAGGTAGGCATTTAACAAATACTTGGAATTAGGTTCTCTTGACATCCTGTGGTCCATCTTTAATAGAAGTGAGCTTCATTTTAGACTGATCATATGAAACTAGTAAATGTGTATGTTTTCAGTCAAAAGTGAGTGAAGTCAATTGGTTTTTTAAAAGTTATATTGTAGTCCTGGGGTAGAGCTGTGGATTTCTCTTCCTTTTCTGTTGATTCGAGCTCCAGTCCGCTGTGCTAAGAGGCTGTGGTTAGAGCGGAAACATGAGTGACAAGGAAACTCTGCTCCCAGGTACATTCCTTGTTTGACTGCTGATTGATTGATGATGAAAATCCTGGCTTTGCCTTTTGTATTGCTTCTGAATTTCCTCCTGTGACTGTTCCTTTTCTGATCCCATTTTTCTCAAAGATTGATTCATTCTCCTGGCTCTGAATGCCACTCCCTTGTACCTCACTCTTTCAATCACCTCTTCTCTTCACCTTTGTTTATGATCTTAGTTATCCTACTAGCTCCTTCTCACTTGCATGGAAACACTTTTAAGTCTCTCTCATCTTAAAAACACCCCCTAACTATACATCTCCCTTGATATGTCCTCCTCTCTTGAAAGAATGGTCGGTACACATTTACCCTACCCCACCACAGGCTCTCTTCTATACCCATATTGCCAATATACAGCTCTCACCAGAAACACCAGTGATCCATTACCTGATGGATTCTTTTGGGTTCTTAGTTTATTTGGCTTCCCAGAAGCAGGTGACACAGCTGACAACTTCCTCCTTCTTGACATAAGCTCTTCTTTCGCTTTTCACTGTGTACACTCTCCTGGTTTCCCTTCAGCTTCTCTGGCTGTTCCTCCTACTGTGTTTTGTGGGCTCATTTCCTTCAACTTGTCTTTTCACTGTTGCTTTTCTTGAAAGTTCTCTTCCCAGTGTTCTCATCACTGGATCTTGTCCACTGCCATTGACTTTCATCATCTTTCCATGTGATGACTCCCTAGTGGAAATCTCCAGGTTTCATCTCTCTCCTGGACTGTCTCAAAGACATGACCTGAGGGTGTCCCTTAGAGATCTAAAGGGCAAGATGTCCCTGGCTGAGCCCTGAGACATGCTTCCCCTTGGGTTTTTCCTTTTGTGGGTGGGCACTGTTGCCCTCCTAGTGTTTTGAGCTGATGCCTGGGCATCACCTACCACTTTCCCTCATCCTCAGGTGACATTAGGACCATGCCACCTCCTGCTGTTTCCCCTGTGTGACTGTTTTTCTTATCTTTCCTCTTTAGTTTATTTTGGGCTGCCACCTCCTTGGTCCCAGTCACTAGGACCACCCATCTAAATCACTGCCACAGCCTGAGTTGTTTTCTATGACCCCAGGATTGCTCCACAGTCGTCTCCACATTGTAACCAGAGTGATTTCTTTTCTTTTCTTTTCTTTTTTTTTTCATTTTCATTTTATATTGAAGTATAGTTGGTAAACAATGTTGTATTAGTTTCAGGTATACAGCAATGTGATTAAGTTATAAATATACATCTGTCTATTCTTTTTCAAATTCTTTTCCCATTTAGCTTATTACAGAATATCAAGTAGAGTTCGTTGTGCTATGTAGTAGGTCAGAGTGATTTCTAAAATTTGGTGGTGGGGTTGGGTGCCTCCCTTGCCTGACTCTCCTTCCCATCCTCAGTAATTCCATCAACCTTAAGGAAACAACCCAAGTCCATGTGGCAGCTCCAAGCTCCGGCCCTGGCTTGCTTCTCCCCCTCCCCTTTTGCTAGTCACCTTCTCGCATCTTGCAGGGTTTTCCTGGTGACTCAGATGGTAAAGAATCTGCCTGCAATGCAGGAGACAGGTTAGACCCCTGGGTTAGGAAGACTCTCTAGAGAAGGGAGTGACTACTCAGTCCCGTATTCTTGCCTGGAGAATTCCATGGTCAGGGGAGCCTGTCGAGCTACAGTCCATGGGGTTGCAAAGAGTCGGACAAACTGAGTAGCTAGCAGTTTCTTTTTCTCTTGCATCTTGCTTCAGCCTTCCCAGTCCAACTCATTTGTTTGTTTTTGCCTTATCCTCTGCTTCATTGCTCTTTCTTGTGTTACTGCTTCTGATCCCTCTGCTAAGATTCTTTCCTCCAATCGCCCCATGGCAAGAAAGTTTTTTAGGTTCTACTTCCTCCTAGTGGCCCTCTCTGACTTACCACATCTGTCTTAGATTCCATTCACAGTGCACGCTGATCCTTCCCAATTATACTGACACTGCCTGTTTATTTATTTATATGCATGAGCTCTTTAAGACCAGTGACTGTATCTATACTGTTGCCACCGGTATCCTCAGCCCTGAGTGCTTTCGGAGCTTCAGGGTGGAGGTTTAATGCATAGGTATGAATAGAATTGAATGGATAGTGATAGCTTATGGGAATCAGAGGATTTTCTCTCCCTCTCTTCCTCCCCCTCCCCTTCCCTCTCCCCCTTACCTTCACTCCCTTCTCTTCCCTCTCTTCCCTTCCCATTCCATTTAAATTCCCTTACAACCTATACCACAGGGATGGGCAGCTCTGGTAAACTTGTGATAGTGAAGTGAAGTGAAAGTCGCTCAGTCATATCTGAATTTTTGTGACCCCATGGACTATACAGTCCATGGATTCTCTAGGCCAGAAGACTGGAATGGATAGCCTTTCCCTTCTCCAGGGGATCTTCCCAACCCGGGGATGGAACCCAGGTCTCCCGCATTGTAGGTGGATTCTTTACCAGCTGAGCCACAAGGGAAGCCCAAACTTGTGATAAATGCATTGCTAAATGATAGAGACACTTCAGAATTCAGTGAAAGGGGAAAGTGTTTATTTTAGAACAGTCATGAGGGCGATTCATTTTGCTGTACAGTAGAAACTAACACAACATTGTAAAGTAACTGTACTCCAATAAAAACTAATTTAAAAAAGAGTGAAGTAGCCACTTAGATTTACCTTTCCACTGTTCTTTAGGGCTTTTCCTCTGGGTGTCACGGTGCATTGTTTTAACTGCCGATGCCGATTCATTTTCTTTTCCTTGCTCAGTAATTATATTGATTGTAATGAGATATTTATTTATTTAATGAGATATTTATTTATTTTCCAGTTGTCAAAAGTTTGGATCTGATTACAGAAGATAGCACATAGTGTGGTTTCTATTTAAAAACATATACTTAACATACTACTGCTGCTAAAACAAATTCAGCATATTTCTAAACTCCAAGGGCAGGGAGCTTCCTGTGTGTGTGTTCTTCTGTTCCCAGTCCATCATCCCTCTGGCTCTAATGTTGCCCTAATTACTCTCTGTGTCTTTGCCTTTGATGCTAAGATCTGAACTTGTCCTCTTATTGTAGGGCAGTTTTCATAGATCAGTTCTCTTTTAGAATAGCTGGATTCAGACCCTGGCTCCATTATTATTAGTTGTTAGGCCTTGGCTGATAGCTTAATCCCTAAGAACTTCAGTCTGTTCATCTTTAAAATAGGAATAATAATGATATAGTATTTTTCCTTAAGTGGTTTTGGTGAGTATTAAGTGGGATAATGGGCTTCCCTTGTAGCACAGTTGGTAGAGTCTGACTGCAATGCAGGAGACCTCCCCTGGGTGAGGAAGATCCCCTGGAGAAGGGAATGGAAACCCACTTCAGTATTCTTGCCTGGAGAATCCCATGAAGAGAGGAGCCTGGTGGGCTCCAGTCTAAGGGGTCATAAGAGTCAGACACAACTGAGCGACTAAGCACACAAGCACACACACAAGTGAGATTATACATTATAAGCACCTAGACCACAATTCTGTATGGCCCAGACAGAATTTATTAACTATTAATGAATTCTGCCCTACTGGGTCCATAGCATTTTTTCTTCTCTATATTCCTCCTTTATAATATGATGTATTATCCTCTTAATAATACAGAATGTTAAAAAAAATCTACTTCTGCTTTATTGGCTATGCTAAAGCATTTTACCATGTGATTCACAACAAACTATGGAAAATTCTTAATGAGGTGGGGATACCAGACCACATTACCTGCCTCCTGAGAAACCTGTATGCAGGACAAAGAGCAACAGTTAGAATTGGACATGGAACAACAGACTGGTTCAAAATTGGGAAAGCAGTACCTCAAGGCTGTATGTTGTCCCTCTGCTTATTTAACTTACATGCAGAGTACATCATGCGAAATGCAGGGCTGGATGAAGCAGAAGCTGGAATCAAGATTGTTGGGAGAAGTATCAACAACCTCAGATATTCAGATGATACCACTTTAATGGCAGAAAGTGAAGAGGAACTAAAGAGCCTCTTGATGAAAGTGAAAGAGGAGAGTGAAAACGCTGGCTTAAAACTCAACATTCAAAAACAAAGATCATGGCATCCAGTCATATCACCTGATGGCAAATAGATGGGGAAAATGTGGAAACAGTGTCAGATTTCGTTTTCTTGGGCTCTGAAATCAATGCGGATGGTGACGCAGCCACAAAATTAAAAGAAGCTTGCTCTTTGGTAGAATAGCTATGACAAACCTAGACAGTGTATTAAAAAGCAGAGATATCACTTTGCTGACATAGGTCCAAATAATCAGAGCTATGGTTTTTCCAGTAGTCATGTATGGATGTGAGAGTTGGACCATAAAGAAGGCTGAGTACCGAAGAATTGATGCTTTTGAACTGTGGTGTTGGAGAAGACTCTTGACAGTCTCTTAGACAGCAAGGAAATCAAACCAGTCAATCCTAAAGGAAATCAGTCCTCAATATTCATCAGAAGGGCTGATGCTGAAGCTGAAGTTCCAGTACTTCAGCCACCTGATGCAAAGGGCTGACTCATTGGAAAAGACCCTGATGCTGGGAAAGGTTGAAGGCAAGAGGAGAAGGGGACAACAGAGGATGAGATGGTTGGATGGCATCACTGATTCAATGGACATGAGTCTGAGCAAACTCAGGGAGACAGTGAAGGACAGAGAAGCCTGGCATGCTGCAGTCCATGGAGTCACAAAGAGTTGGATATGACTTAGCGACTAAACAACAATCCTCTTATAATTATTATTATACTAGTGCTCATAGTGTTAAGCCTGAATATTAGACCCAGATTATACCTTCATTGGGCTTCCCTTGTGGCTCAGGTGGTAAAGGATCTGCGTACCATGCAAGAGATCTAGGTTCAACCCCTGGGTCAGCAAGATCTCCTGGAGAAGGGTATGGCAACCCACTCCAGTATCCTTGCCTGGACATGCTTCCTGTTCTGAGAGGCTGACAGGCTACCATCCTGACAGGCTACCACCCATAGTGTCACAAAGAGTCAGACATGTCTGAGCGACTAACACTTTTTCACTTTCACATACCTTAGATACTGTCCATAATGTTAACTTCACATTTGATTGAAAAAGGATGTACTGAGCATGTACTACTCTGAACCAGGCATTGGGCTTGGGCTTGAGGATTCAAAAGTAAAGAGGACACATTCCCTCTTCTCAGTGAAGCTCTTGTATATGGAGATTGGCTGGGTATGATCAAATACAAATAAATGGAAGCAATAAAGTGTTTTAAAAACATGCAAAAGCACAGAGGGAATTATTAACTAAGAGATTGGGAGGAGGCAATCTTACAGAAAGGCTTTGCAGGAGGAATATGATTTTTTTTTTTCTAAGCAGGAAAGAGTGGAGGCCTTTCTGAGAGAAGGAGCAGCATGTGTAAATGCTTGAGAGTCATGAAAATATGTGATATTTCCAGAAAGCCTCCAAGTAGTTTGTTAGAATGTGGACTAGATGTGGCTGGTTCAGGAAGGGACTCTTATGCTATACTATTTTAGAAATGGTTTTTCGGAAGGTCATTCTGGCCCATAGTGTCAAATCTATACTGAAGGGGAGAGAAGCCAGGGTTGGGGAGAGGATGGATGGGGATGTGGCAAGAGAGAGCTCCAGCTGCTAGAACAAACACCATAGATTGGTTTCAACCATCTGCATGCATGTCTCACGGTTACGGAAGCTGAAAATTCAAGATCAGGGATGATCAGAAATGCCAGGTACTGGTCAGAACCTCTTTCTGGCTTGTAGACATCTGTCTTCTTGCCGTGTGGTGACATGTTGGAGGGAGTGACAGAGAGTGAAAAGAGTGAGAGAGGAAGAGAGCGCTTGCCTATCTCTTCTTCTTAAAGGCACTAATGCCACCTTGAAAGCTTTACCTCCCCCAGACTCCAACTCCAGATATCATCACAATGGGGACTTGAGCTTTCACATATGAATTTTGGGGAGACACAGACAGTCAGTCCACGGCACCAGGAGGGCCTGAGATAAGGTAGAGGATGAGATGGTTAGTTAGCATCAGAGGTGGAATGGACATGCATTTGAGCAAACTCTGGGAGATACTAAGGGACAGGAAAGCCTGGAATCCTGAAGTTCACAGGGTCACAAAGAGTTGGACACGACTTGACAACTAAACAAAAACCACGAAGTGGGGGCTTTGAAATATCCATAGGAAGCAAACTTCAGATGGATTAGTGGCCATTTGGATAATTGGGAATGAGATGAACTGGAAGACTTCCGGTTTCTGGATTGGACTTCTGGGTTACACCTGGGTTACCTGGAGAGTCTGGCTTCACAGACCACAAGGCTGCTCAATGAAAAAAGATTTCTACTGCTTTACCAACAACTCCTAACTCTCTAAAATATGACCCTCCTCTAGCTGTTTCTGAATACCTGTTTTTCATTTTTCACTTCCTGTTGTTCAGGAGGGCTTGTTTGCTTTGTTATTGTTCAGTCACTCAGTGGTGTCTGCCCTCGGAGCCTTGATCACAGTGTTCCTTCCCTTGGCATGTGCTCTGTATTCTCCCTTAATTCATTCTTGAGGGTGGCTCTAATCTCACCTCTCTAGGAGAATTTTCTCCAGGCACTCAGAAGGACACTGCTGCTGTTCCATCTGTTTTTCCCACCCGTCTCATTGGTTTTCTGTGGCAGATACAATGCTGTGTTCTCACTGCCATCTCATCTCCTGGATATGCAGGGACATCTTTTATCTCCAGCTTCCTTGTCCTTAAAATTCCACCCTTTGAGCCCAAGTCCTCGCTGGTGGAAATGCGAGTAGATGTGCTGTGTGCCCTGTAGTCTGAGGCAGCTAAGAGAACTAGGAGTGCTGAGAGCTCTCTGGATTTTGCCTGTCCTGTCTGAGTAGTTTGAAGGCGGGCCTCTAAAGTGGTGATGTGAACATGGAAGTGACCAGGGATGAGAGTTGTCAAGAGGAGAGGATTGGCTTAAATTGTTATTGTTTAGTTGCAGAGTCATGTCCAACTCTTTGCAGCTCCATGGACTGTAGCCTGCCACGTTCCTCTGTCCATGGGATTTCCCAGGCAAGAATGCTGAAATAGGTTGCTATTTCCTTCTCCAGAGTATCTTCCCAACCCAGGGATTGAACCCATGTCTCCTGCATTGGCAGGCAGATTGTTTACCTCTCAGCCACCAGGGAAGCCCTAGCTATAAAATTACACTTCATAGAAAATAAAAATTAATTAAAGAAAAAAAATTGCAAATAGAACTGCCTTATGACCAGTGATCCCACTGCTGGGCATACACACCGAGGAAACCAGAATTGAAAGAGACACATGTACCCCAGTGTTCATTGCGGCACTGTTTATAATAGCCAGGACATGGAAGCAACCTAGATTTCCATCAGCAGGTGAATGGATAAGAAAACTGTGGTACATATACACAATGGAGTATTACTCAGCCATTAAAAAGAATACATTTGAATCAGTTCTAATGAGGTGGATGAAGCTGGAGCCGATTATACAGAGTGAAGTAAGCCAGAAAGAAAAACACCAATACAGTATACTTACACATATATATGGAATTTAGAATGATGGTAATGATAAACCTGTATGCAAGACAGCAAAAGAGACACAGATGTATAGAACAGCCTTTTGGACTCTGTGGGAGAGGGAGAGGGTGGGATGCTTTGGGAGAGTGGCAGTGTAACATGTATGATATCACAAGTGAAACGAATCACCGGTCTAGGTTTGACGCAGGATGCAGGATGCTTGGGACTGATGCATGGGGATAATCCAGAGAGATGGTGTGGGGGTGCACGGGGATAATCCAGAGAGATGGTATGGGGGGGAGGGGGGGAGGGGGGGGTTGGGATTGGGAGTTCGTGTACACTTGTGGCTAATTCATGTCAATGTATAGCAAAATGAATACAGTATTGTAAAGCAAAACAAACTAAAAAATAAAAATTAATGAAAAAATGACCAAACACAGCACAATAGCTTTCTTGTGCTAAACTAATAAGATATGGGCAGTAATTTGTTAACACAGCGAATCATGGTATCTGACTAATATGACCACTAATACCTGATGTCCTCTTGTGGTATAAAAATAAAATCAGAGATCCCTTTTTATCTCACACTGTGCTTTTCTTCTTTTTTTTGGTAAGTATCTTTTAAATGAAATTGAACATCGATGACAAGGCAAAAAACCTTTCTCAGATGAGAGATAAAGTAATAACCAAATGCTAACAGCCCCATCCCACTCTTGTTTTCCCCACTTTTTTTTTTTAAATTAACACATACCTCTTTTCAGTGAGTGCCTTATCTTTTATATCTGAATCTGTTTCTTCCCTTGGGCTTCCCTTGTGGCTCAGCTGGTAAAGAATCCACCTGCAGTGCAGGAACCTGGGTTTGATCTTTGGGTTGGGAAGATCCCCTGGAGAAGGGAAAGGCTGCCTACTCCAGTATTCTGGCCTGGAGAATTCCACAGACTGTATAGTCCATGAGGTCGTAAAGAGTCAGACACAACAGAGCGACTCTCACTGTTTCCTCAGGTCAGCAAATGAACAGTATTAATTGGTCAGAATGTTTCACTGGATTATCCTTTGTTTTTATGAAGAGAGATTGAAGGAATGATATTTATCTGCTCCTGACCATTACATCTTTTGGTAGACGTAAGCATGCATATGTGTTTTTATTGTTGTTGTTGTTTAAGGGACAGAGGGATTCTGACCTCCATCAAGGTGTTGTTAAGTGTTGCTATGCTGCCTATGAGCTTGGTCCCCGCTTTTCCCACTTATGTATAACACAATCTTTTATTTCATTTTTTCGTAACATCTTATTTTGGTGGAATGCCACCAATTTCAAATGGGTATATATTGCCTCCTGCCCTTGGGGACCCTCATTAAAATGAGATGTTTTAACTAAAATGAAACACATACAGTCTCCTCTGGTTCTGCTATTTTGTCATGAAAACCTCATGTCTTCATGTGACTGATTTTTCAAATGTATTATCTTAAAAGTGATTTTATATATATTACAAATGAGGGAGAGGAAGAGAAAGGATGATAGAGGATGAGATGGTTGGATGGCATCACTGACTCAATGGACATGAGTCTGAGCAAACTCTAGGAGATAGTGAAGGACAGGGAAGCCTGGTATGCTGCATTCCATGGGGTTGCAAAGAATTGGACATGATTTAGCGACTGAACAACAACAAATAATTACAACTACTACTACTAATACATGACTGAAAATCAAGGAGAAATTCCAGCTGGATGAGAGTAGTTATTTATAAAATCCTCAAGTTGTCTTTTTTCAGGTCAAAATACTAGCAGAATCACTCAAGGTTCTTAGGACTTGTTTCAGTAGAAAATTCAAACCATAGAGCTTTCTGTTTTATTTCTGTTTTATTGTTTTTAAATACAAGTTGGATGTTCAAACTGAATTCTCTCTCTGATTATGGAAAGTTTGTGCTTATCAGGCTTTGTAATATTTTTTTCTTTCCTTTTTCTTTGTGCTCAAGTTTCCTTCTGGAATGCAAGGAGAATGACTAGGAAGAAGAGTTAGTTTTCTTTCCTTTTTCAGCTCTGTTTTAATAAGGAGAGGGACCTGGTTCTGGAGTGGGGGTTGGGAGATTTGAGTCCTTTTTTGGCTGTGAAATCGCTGAGTGGCTTTGAATGAACACATGTGTTCTTATGGTACTTGTTTGTCATGTGAATTAGGTGGGAGGCATAGGGATTGATTATTTGAATTTTTTAGGGGAGGATCTCAGGCTCTGAGAGGGGAGGGATCAGGCATAATGTCAGTGAAGGAGTTGTTGCAACAATGTTAGCGAAGGGAGATAGGAGCTGCTGGAGACCTGGTTTGATCCTTGGGTCAGGAAAATCCCCCACAAGAGGAAATCCCGCTCCAGTTTTCTTGCCTGGGAAATCCTATGGACAGAGGTGGGTTATAGTGCATGGGGTCGCAAAGAGTTGGACACGACTGAAGCAACTGAGTACAAGCGTACTGAGCACACTGAGTTCGAGTATGAGTGTGACTCGACTACGAGTACTGAGTACTAATAGGACCTGATGAAATGCTTTGTATGAATGGTTTAAGAGTGTGTGAGGGTGGGGGCAGTCCTCCAGTGGAAGACAGGGCATGTGGACAGATAGTTGGGTGGAAGGAATAGGGCACTGGAGCTCAGGAGATACTGGAGCTTGTCCTGGCTCCCCCATAGATGTGTTATGTCAACTGAGGAAGGCCACTTGCTTAGTCTCGGTCTGTTTCTTTACCCACAAAATTAGAAAAATGGGTCAGGTGACTTGTAGACTTACTTGGATGCTCTAACATGCCAACTCAAATATATAGAGATACTATACTAGAAAATAAGGACGGAATGAATCATTTTAGAACAATGGCATATCTTACTATCTTGGTGATTCTAAAAATTCATTATAGGTAACATTGTGCTGAAATCAAATCATCTGTCTGAGGTTCTACAATGTTGGGGGAATGTAGAGCTGAGAGATGCTTGAGATACAGAGTTCATAAAAATAAGGCTGTTTGTAGTCGTTTTAATGTCACATGACATGGAGTGAAGGATAAAGTCCTGTTTCTATCTCTCAGGCTCTCTTTTTCTCTCCTGTCACCAAGTCTCATGGTGGAAGAGGAGTTGGTCACCTTGGCCCCATTAGTTTTATCGCCTCAGATAAATGCTCAGCTTCTTTCATTAAAATAGCAACGATATGACCAACTTTACCCTTTCCCAGGGATTCTTATGAGAATCACATGTGAGAACTTGTGTGTGAGCAGTCACCAACTGTAGACTACTATAGAAAGACCCTTTTTAGTGACTACATGTGTTCATGATCTCTGGTCATTCATATGGCTGTGAGACAGTGATCAACTCCCCTTGCCTGGATCACTGGACTCTGGCTTCAGTGTTGGGCTTAGAGAAAAAAGAGAAACTATTATTGTTAGTTTTATCTAAATCCCTGAGTTTGCTGGCTTACTTCCCAGAACCTCATCAAAATGGAGTATGAACTTATGTGGTTGGCCAGCCCAGCATGGAAAGTAAATATTCAGATGTCATCTCTGTTGGAAGCTGTACACTATTAAAGGAGCAACACTTACCCACCATTATTACCTGCCCATTTCTTATCGCAGTGTGTGACCTTGAACAAGTCACTTCCTCTCTGGGCCTGAGTTTCTTGCTCTTTCAGATTTTAAGGGGTTAGACAGGATGACTTCTGCATTCTATCCAACCTCTTAATTCCACAAGGTTTTTAAATGATGAGTTTATGTACATATAAGACAGAGTCAGGGATCCTCCTGTGTAATTGTGCTTGGAGCTAGTGCTTCCCTGGGCTACCTGGGATGAGGGCACAGGCTGGCCTGGCCACTGATGTTTTCCCATTTCCCTACCACCATCCTCAACCCAGCTGAGACAAATGGGCTTGATTGGAACACAGGCCTGTTGTGTGTTAAGTTCTGCCATGCTCTCAGAGAGATGATACCAGGTCTGAAATCTTGAACATGACCATGTTAGCAATAATGAATCAGAAAGCTCTGGATAAAGATTGGAGTCAAGTCCAAGACTGCTACAACACTCACTAAAGCTCCTGGGTGCAGCACCTGCCCCTGGAAGGCAGCTCTGCCTCTTCCACCTGTGTGGGCAGGGCCAGGCACTGAACTCTGCTCTCCAGTGTCCCCTCCCTGAGAGCGATGGTTATGGTACACCTACCAGTTAGGGAACTTTGATAATCAGGTAAGATAATGCATGGTAGGAGGCAAAGCCGAAAGAAAAGCAAGACCATTATTATCCTAAGGAGAGCACAGTGGTTTATACTGGGTAGGAGGGAGGGAAGACCATACTTCTGTCTGGTTCTGGTTTAATACTGTTCTTATTATTTTAGCTTGATGGCATTTATGTGGCAGATCACTTCCTGATTAGTCATTAAACACTGGCTATTTTATGTACCTTTATTTTTTTTAATATAAACATTTATTTTAATTGGAGGTTAATTACTTTACAATATTGTATTGGTTTTGCCATACTTCAACATGAACCTGCCACAGGTATACACGTGCTCCCCATCCTGAACCCCCCTCCCTCCTCCCTTCCTGTACCATCCCTCTGGGTTGTCTCAGTGCACCAGCCCCAAGCATCCAGTATCATGCATCAAACCTGGATTGGCAATTCATTTCATATATATTATACATGTTTCAATGCCATTCTCCCAAATCATCCCACCCTCTCCCTTTCTGTGTCCAGTTTTATGCACAGTTTTCAAATGCTAAAATGTTAGTACACACACACAACATAAAGTGCCTGGCAAATGTAAGCATTTAGTGAGTGCTTTACTGGTGCCATTGTCCCCAGCTACTGAAACAAGCCAAGAATGACACCCCTTATTTCACAATCAGGCCCCATGAGCTGAAAGAGCTCACAGATGGAGGGAAGCCTTCATATGCAGCTTGGTGGTCAGCTGTTGAGTTCCAACTCTATCTCTGATCCTTACATCAGTATGGAAAATTTGTTTCTGTCTGAGCCTCAGTCACATTCTCTCTCTCTCTCAGACATCATTAAGGTCTTTGCTCTGTGGCCAATACCACTGGGTATAAAACCAAAGATAAAATGACAAGGCATTCAGCCCTTTTGAGGGATTAGATGTCTACCATGGGTAATAGTCATGTAAATGAATCAGTACTTTAACGTGTTTCTCATCTGCAGGCCTGAAAATGCATTTGGAGGCACATAACACATACTTGGAAATGTTATGAAAGTACACAATCAGTGGGTTCAAGTTAAAAGTCTGTGGGGCTGTGGGTTTCTAAACTGGCTTCTGAAAGACAGGTGTGATGTTAGTTGACAAAGTAGAGTGGGAAGGATGTTTCAAATCCAGTTTTTGCATTTTAAGCGGAGTGATTTTTTTTCCTCCTCCCCTAGACATGTAAATGGCAGGGTAATATTACAAGTGAGAAAAGATGTGCTTACCTGTCCATTTATGCTATGTCTCCTTTAAAGCATGTTTAAATGTTGTCATTTTATAAGAACTTCCTGGGATTTCAGACTAAACCAATTCCTTGTTTTTCTAATCTGAAAAAGAAAATGATTTCAGCCTCCCCAAATCATTGAAATTTATATTAGTTGTGGATTTCTATCTTTTATGTGGTAGAGTTTTGTTTTAACATAATTTCTTCCTTAAATGTGTTATTTAATTGGCTATGTACACTGTTAATTGTTTCTGTGTTAGCATTGTTTACCCTTTCATCTTCCCAATGAAGAGCAGCATGAGCTTTAAAACACAGTATACTGCAGGGGATGATTTCTTAAAAATTAATATGAGAGTCAATACATTAAATGAATCATGAGGCTCATTTAAAAAACTTTGGTGTGTAGGCTAATCCAGAATTTTCAGCTAATGTGTCTGGATGCACTGCCAGGCTTCTTTTCACCAGGAGATCAGTGGAGAACCAGCTCTGGTCGGGGGGGGGGGGCAGACAGGGTGGTTTCCCTAGTCCTTTGCAAAATGCAAAGCACACAAATGGTTGTCTTCGAGATCATCTCACTCTTTTTCTGTACCTAGATACTGCTTCTGGGCTCCCTCCCTGCCACTCTCCACATCCTTACTCCCCTCCTGCTGGACCTGTTGGCCAGATCCCATCCCTCCCACTGCTGAAACCCATCTACCAATTTTCTCTAACAAAACTCTTGCTCTCTCCCAACGTCTCTTCCAAAATTCCCTCCTCAATCATCTCCTTTGTCTACTTGGTCATGACACACACTCCATAAATATTCTGGAAGATCAAAAGGCTGTTATGACTGTCTCAACCATTGAGGAGTCAATTGACCAATGGAAGGAAAACTGAGAATCTGCTAAAAAAATACAGACACCTTAAGGAAAAATGACACATACATCATCTTAGAAAATCCTTATAATCTCTGAATTACAGCACCCAAAGCCGTAAGAACTGACATGATAAAAATATGTATGTGATAGAGTTGAGGCATTTCCCAGCTAAATTCCTGCTCATTCAGAGTTTGGTTTCTGAGTCCTATGGTAGAAGAAAAGATACTAGAATATGATAAATATAAAATGATAGAACTGAAACAAACAAGGTAAGGCATATGACTGTATATACTCTATCAGAGAAAGGTATTATTGCCTTTAACCAATAAGTAGTTGATTTAAAGACTGGTGGACTTTTGATGGACATTAATGGTATCACCATTACCTGCCCCCCCCCCCCCACTGTGAACTCGTAACAGTTGTGGATTTTAGTCTCCTCTCACTTGGCTAGGACAGCATGATTAGTCTTGGAAGTGACATCTGTCACCCCAGGCTAAGACAGTGACAGGCCTACTTGCAGTTCTTTGGCCCGCAGCTCTTTTCCTGTCAAGCAGAAGGTTTCATGTTGAGAGAGTGGGGTCACACGATTGCAGCAGGCTGCCCTGCTGAACAGTCGCAAGGCTGCCACTCAGACCTGTCTTGGAATTGGTGTGAATGAGATGGAAACCTCTATGAGATGATCAGAGTTGTTTGTTCCTGCAGTATAACCTGGTTTCCCTTGGTGAATGCATCTGCCATGGGGACTGTTGTTGAAGGAGGGATGTGCTGAATTCCATGGCTCTCTGATTTGTGGAAGTGGTGTTTTGGAGCAATTGGTTCTTTCTTGTATTTACAGTAAGTCCCCTACGTATGAACCTTCAAGTTGGGAGTTTTCAAAGATGTGAACACGCATTTGCGTGTGTGATTACAAGTCGTCATGCTTTTGTGTACTTTACTATATAGTACTGTCTAGAGTGGGCTTCCCTGCTGGCTCAGTGGTAAAGAATCCACCTACCAAGAAGGAGATATGGGTTTGATCCCTTGGTTAGGAAGATCCCCTGTAGAAGGAAATGGCAACTCACTCTGGTACTCTTGCTTAGGAAACCCTATGGATTGAGGAGTCTGTTGGGCTACAATCCAAAGGGTCACAGAGAGTCAGATATGATGTAGTGACTAAAATAGCAACAACTGTGTACAGCCTAGTAGTACAGTATCTTTATTTCAAGCTCAGGGAAAAGTGTGAAATGTATTATAAACATATTACAGTTCAGTACTATACAGCTGACTGTGTTAGTTGGATACCTAGGCTAAATTTGTTGGACTTAAAAACAAATTGGACTTACAAATGTGCTCTCAGAAGGAAATTTGTATTTAGGGGACTTACTCCACTTCTTAATGTCTTCCTCTGGCCAGAGCAGAATACAAATGTCAGCCACATCCATGTGTCAAAATGAAAACAGCTCCATTTTGATCTCTCAAGTCTGAAATGTTGATCACGCCCATTTTGAAAGAATAATTGGTTCCAAGGTGCCTTCAGCCATTCCTAGAAATATTTTTTATTTAGGTTCTTTCCCCAGGAAATTGCACAAATGGCTTGAGGGAAAGAAGAGAGTCAACACTGACCACTCACGTGATTAATTAAAGAACTTAGTATAAATGACCAGCAGTATTTATGGGTACCTTGGAGAGATTAACACTAGTTAAATACACAGGTAGAGGAAGCAGATTAATGAATGATTCAGTGGCTGGGACAGGGGTCAGAGCATTTTTCAGTGGAGCCATTAATAAGCATTTCTACCTCCACATTACATGTGAGGGATCACACTTTAATCCTTTAAATGCTTTCACCCTCTGTAATTAGGCAATTAGTTTAGGGAACAACATAACAAATACAGGAGGAGAAAGAAAACCAACAAATGCATATGAATAAGTAAGAGCCTTTTATTTTATACCAAATCAGTACTTTCTATTTCTTTTCTTAGTGAGGCGGAACAAGCTTCCCAGGAGTCTTACAGCTTTTCCACAAAGATGGGGGCCAGTTTTGTGCTGCTAAACAAAAGCATGGCAGGTCGCCCAGAACTCAAGCCTCATGAAACTTCATTAAGGGCCTTTCAGCTTATTTTAAGGCAGGGTGTTAGGGGAGAACTAAAGGGTGGGTGCTGGAAAGCTGTCTGAAGGTGGACACCAGGTCTTAAAGGGGCTTTGAGAGACATCCTTGGTTAAAGAATGTCTGGGTATACCTTCTGTATCATTCTGCTCCTTCTCTCTCCTTCCTGCCTTCAATTACCGGCTTCTTTATTCCTTTCTCTTTGTGTGACCTTGTCTTGCCTTCACAGCAGGCCTAGTTGCTAAGGGATATTTAAAACCTTGCCTTGGAGAAGTTTACAATTTACTTGGAGTTTGAGGAATAAGACATAGACTTATGAGAAATGAACTAATTATGAGACAGTATAAGCTTTGTACCAAATCAGTGAGGCATGCAATGAGGTCAACACAGGCCTTCAGAACACGGGCTCCAGACTCATCTTTTCTCCTTTCTGCTTCTGCTACCCTCCTCCAATACACACACCTTGATTTTTTTTTTTTCCCTCCAGATCCATGGCCTGGATCTGCTATAGTGCAGCTCTGACCTTTGATGATACTCATGCTACAGATTATTTGTAAAATATATCATCTTGTCCATGTATATGTAACAAAAGACAACAGTTATTAACCCAGAAAGATGATTCTCAAAAAGATTTTATGTGATGAGAAAATGGCTGATTATTATTCGTTCCTTGAGTTGCAAGTGATATGCTGGGGAAAAGGAGCAGATAGGCTAAGATAACCCACAAAACAAAGAGCCTAGAAGGGTTGGAAAAGCATGGGTCATGGAGAGAGGATTTTGGTTTACCCCTTTGGAAGCTATGGCTTTAGACAGAGACTAGTTTCAGTTTTTAGGCTCTTGAAGTCTCTTATTTTGCACTCGTTCCCCAAGAAACTGGAAAACTCTGCTGGTTTCTTTCTTTCTTGTTTTCTTTTCTTCCCTCGCTCATTCCCCCACTTCCCTCTCTCCCTCTCTTCCTTTATTCTTTTTCTTCCTTCCTCCCTCTCTCCTTTCCTCCATCCTTTCCTTTCTCTCTCCCTCCCTCTTTCTTTCATTCATCCCCCTCTAACAGTAAACATGCAACTTAACCTTGTAACAAAAATTTTAATTCATAACACAGTATTCTTAACTCTAAGCATGATGGCATACAGCAGATCTCTAGAACATGTCTGTGGCTGGAAGAATGGATAAAGCAAATGTGATGTACACATACAGTATAATGCTATCTAGCCTTCACAAAGAAGGAAATTCTGTCATTTACAACAATGTAGATGGACTTGGAAGAAGGCAACGGCACCCCACTCCAGTCCTCTTGCCTGGAAAATCCCATGGACAGAGGAGCCTGATAGGCTGCAGTCCATGGGGTCACAAGAGTCAGACATGACTGAGCGATTTCACTTTCACTTTTCACTTTTATGTATTGGAGAAGGAAATGGTAACCCATTCCAGTGTTCTTGCCCGGAGAATCCCAGGGATGGGGGAGCCTGGTGGGCTGCCGTCTATAGGGTCGCACAGAGTCGGGCACGACTGAAGCGACTTAGCAGCAGCAGCAGCAGATGGAATTGGAGGACATTCTCCTGAGTGAAATATAAGCCAGTCATGGAATGACAGAGCTGCTTGATTCAACTGATATAATGAATCTAAAATAGTCAAACTCATAGACACAGAGTAGAATGGTTTTTACCAGGGGCTGGGGGTGGGGGAGGAAATGGGGAGCTGCTGTTCAAGGGGCAGAAAGGTTCAGTTCTGATGATTTCTTCATATCCTAGCAGTAGCCACTTGACAGAGGCCAGAGGCCAGGCCTGGATTCTCCACCTCATCCTTCCCAGACAGGCCAGGCCCCCTGGAAAGTGACTGGTCACTTTCTCTAAGGGCTTCCCGGTAAAGAGCTCTCCTGCCAATGCAGGAGACCTAGGGTCCATCCCTGGGTTGGGAAGATGCCCTGGAGAAGGAAATGGCAACCCACTCCAGTACTCTTACCTGGGAAATCCCATGGACAGCGAAGCCTGGTGGGCTGCACTCCATAGCATCTCAAAAGAGTCAGAGACGATATGGCAACTAAAATGACATCTTCTCTAGAGCTTTCACCTCTCATGGTTCTCACGGCTCTTCCCCCCAGTGGGTTGTGTTTCTTGACCCTGGGAACTTGTGGCAAATCTCGCTCTGCTCTTTAGAAGCTTTGACTTAACCCTTTAGTCCCCTGCTCCATGTACCCTGGGATTTAGTACATCTTTTGATGGTGGAAAAATGGACTCTTTAAGGCCATGCCCAATTTTGTTACTGCAGTGTTTTTGCACTGACATCAGCTCTGCTGGATTCTGTCTTGCAGTAGAGGCCCTCTGGCTGCCCTAGCCTGGGTTCTCAACTTTCAACCTTCACCCACAAACAGCAAACACCTCTTCAAAAGGCAAGAAGTCCCCAGTATTCCTCTCCAAGGGGCTTCCTTCTCCAGAGTTTTTTGGTCTTAATCTTATCCCTCCTGGATTCTATAATTCTTTGAAATACATATTTTCTTGTTCCAATTTATTTTGCTTTTCTGATTTTTTTTGAATTATTGTGGTGTCTTGAAGATTTCTGCTTTGCTCAGAAACAAAAGTTCTCAAAATGTATTTTCAAATTTACTGGGGCAAAGTTCTAACATTTTTACCTCAAAACATTACTAGGCTGGATTAGGCAGGACCAACCAGCCAACCAACAAATAAATAAGTAACACTGGAGAGGGTCAGGATTTCACAAACAGTTACTATGCCTCTAACTGGGTATTTCTAAATCAACAATTGACATATACCTTTAAAAAATATAGCATTGAATGATTTATTGGACCCAGTGGTAGAGCTGTTACTAATTTCCACAATTAAAAATTTCCCTGCTCCATTTTTATTAAGAGAAAAAAATAACTGAATGCCGAATACCACCTACTTCACCAGTGTTTTTAAAACATACACAAGAAACAAAAAATGAAGCCACTAAATACTTTCTAGAAAAAAAACAACTTTTCTTAATTCTCTGATTTCTGTTAAGACTCATTACTTAACTGTAATACTGCTCAACTTTTCTCTAGATGGCTAGCATCTTTTGTGAGGAAGGAAAATTTCACCTTCTCAATCTGGATCTCAGTGTGCCTGAAATGAAGGGGTTGGATTGCATGGTATCTAAGTGTTTTTTCTTTCACTACTTTTATGAAATGAGATTTCTTTGAGAGATACTTTTTTTTCCCTTAATAAATCAGTTGGCATAACCAAACTTACTTTTTAAAATCCCATATCAGTACGTGTGATCCTTCTTCCCAGCCCCAGGTTTATCCAGTATCTAAAACTTCTCTAACTTAGTAAAACTATAGTAGTGAATCCCTAATACAGAAAGCCTTCATTATTATCTTTTATTCTACTCTGCATGGAAGGATCACCTTCTGAAACTTTCTGGGGCTATTTTAATGAGGAGTCAAAACTGAACAAATCTCCATTCATCCAAAGCTAAGCCAAAGTTGACTTAAATTTCAAGGTTAAGTTGATGCAGTGATTAACTGGTTAGATGAAACACATTGAACAATACATATTTTAACATTTCAAAACTTTAATTTGTTTTGAACATAATATTGTGCTTTATCTTTTCATGGAAAAAGTTTAAGTGGTGTTTGAACATCAGAAATACAATTCTAGTCTCTGTTGTTTGTGACCAACAGAGCTACAGATGTTCATCAATCAAAGAAATTGTTGGGTATTTATTTTCAATGGTTGGAAGGCAGTGCAGCGTGGTCTAGATAATCAATACAGCGACTACATGATGTATTATAATCCTGTGATGCCTTTCTCAAGGAGCCCGAGACAATATGCAATGGATTAAAATTTAGGAGGCTTGGATTCTAGCCAAGATTTACCATCAGCCAACTCAAAGATGGTCCAGAATCACATCTCCTCTGGGCTTGACTTAGTCTGGGCTGCAAAAATGGGGTGGGATTTGTGTGTGTGTGGGGGGTGATGTTGTAGTTTCATTGGTTCACAAGAGGAAACAGAGAGGAGACAATCTGTCTTTCCTGGGAGTTTTGGGAAATTACCAAGGAGTTTCTGGCTGTCACAGTGGCTAGGGGATGTGGAAGGCAGTTGGAAAGCTTCAGACTTAGATGTGTTAATCTTTTCCACCTGTTTGAAGAATTATTTCAACCCAAAAGCTCCTGTGCCTTTTTCGTGGGAGAAACACCAGCCGATGAGTGCTCAAGTTTGTCTGGCATTAGTGTTCTTAAAAAGACTCCTATGGGGACTTCTTCTGTCCTTCTCTAACAGGTTTATGTGATTCTACTTTTCCCAGACTAGAGACTCCCAGACTTTCTAGAACTCATGTCAAGAATGCCCATCTATAAATTTCCCTGCTTTCCTTCTTCAGACATCCCTGAGATTATAAGCCAGGATCCCCAAGGCTTTTTTCTGTAATCATGTGGTTATCAAACATGTACTGTTACTCTGATCATTTTTAATTTCAGAGTCTAAAGAACTGACTCTGAGATCTTTTTTTTTAACCCCCAGAGGAAAAGGTCATGGGAAGCATTGTCCTTCTGAACTGGAGTGGCCTCACTAAGCTAAAATGCCCTTTATTTGTCACAGTCCTTTCCAGTGATTCTTTGTTCCATGAATCTCTTTGACAGTCTGCTTAAGGGGATTTCATGTGGTGTGTGTGTGCTCAATTGTATCTGACTCTTTACAACTCCATGAACTGTAGTCCACCAGATTCCTCTGTCTATGGGGTTGTCCAGGCAAGAATACTGGAGTGGGTTGCCATTTCCTTCTCCAGGGGACCTTTCTGATCCAAGGATTGAACCTGTGTCTCTTGCATCTCCTTCATTGGCAGGTGGATTCTTTACCACTAGCATCACCTGGGGCACCTGCTCAAGGAGCTTAGAAGGAGGTTTGAGGAGGGTGGAGGGGAGATTGAGGGACTGGGGTTCAGCTACTGAGTCAGGCATCCTTGCTGAGATCCTCTTCCTTAAACCCTTAACTGCCAGGGTCCAGCCCTGGTGGATCCAGGGAATTCAAAGTGGGGACAGCGTCAGCGTCTGAGGAATTAATTGCTTAATTAAAGATATGGAGGGAGATTAGAAAGAAATAGTGTAGTAGGAAAATAAGTGGAGAAAAGAGGCTGAATAACTTGGTTTATGCAGAGAACCAATAAAACTCCAAGACAAGGAGTTTGCACCACCTATGTAGCCACCGGCACCCACTTGAATAGTGGAGGTTGCCCCGCCTTGGGCTCCCTCTTGCGTGGGTCTTAGAAGCTGGGGCAAGTAAGTAGACATGGCGAGCTTCCATGCTCCAGATGGGAATTCAGCCAGAAAATGAAAAAGACGACACGGGGGAAACCAGTCTTTCTAGGAACTGATACGTTTCTTTATTTTCCAGGTCCACGTTTATACTTTTAGTTGTACATAAAGATAAATGTGTTCTCAGCATATCTTTGTTTTTACAAGGGTCTTACATTTGTTTTATAATATCTTCTGGTCTGGAGACTGATTAACATTTTATGGCCCCACCTTTCTTTCTATTGATAAAGGTTAATCGATCAGAAAACTTGTTTCCCCTTAAGATCTATTTAGTCTTAAGATAGTGATAAAGTTACATTTTTACATAGCAAGGACACAATGATTTATAACAAAGAAAGAGGAGTACAGTGATCTATAACAAAAGAGAAAATTCATTAATTCAAAAAGTCTAGTATTGCTAACATCAAAACTACTATATTTCTTTTTCTACATTCCAATTACATTGATTAACATACTCCCAGGTGTCTAAGGATATAGAGGCCTGGCAGCAATCATTAACTCAGCAATGAAACCCCTCACCAACATGATTTCTAACTAACTCACTAATACTATACTAATAATTTTCTGGCTTCTCAAAAGAATCTATTTTTAGAAAGTTTAAAGCATCTCGTGTCTTGGTTGGGAGGCTGTAAACAATCACATGTGGCCGGATAATCCTGTCAGGCAGGCTAGAGAGCCATCAGAGGAGTTTTTGGACTGAAACACGCCCAGGAGATTTCTTAACTGGAGTCCTAAGTTAACTCCTTTACAGAGAGAGGTGGTTGGGGATATCCCCCCGTAATGTCAGAAGTATAGGTGAAAGGCATAATGCAGCGAGGCAGGCAAACTCTGGTTTTGGGGGCAGATGCACGAGCAGACCCAGCAAGGCTCCCTTAAGGCCCGACTCGCCTTTGCCTGTCGGGCCCCTTACCTCATGACCTTTGCCACGGGTGGGACTCCTCATGCTGGCTCCCGGCACTTAACCTTCCTTGTTCCACTAAGATTGCAATGCCTTTCTCAATAACTTCCAACGACTTCCTGAAGTATGAAACTTGATTTGGGCTAAAATAAACATTCCCAAGCTCTAACTCGCTTTATATTCAAAGTGATTTGGAATCACAGTGAGCCAGTGCCTCAGGTACTTGGCTTGAAATCCTCATTCTTACTCGCCGTGTACTCCTGAGAATGCCATTTTATTTCTTTAGTATCGGTGCCCTTTATAAATAATGAGGAATTGTCTCTACCCTACTTACTATGGAGGACTTCATTTTCTAAGATGTGTTTTAAGAAACACAGGACCCAAGGGAAGCACTATCAAAAAGGGATTCTGTGGTCAACTGAGTTTGAGAAATTCTGAATACTCTTAGAGATTCAAAATGGATACCAATATTTTAAAGAGACCTGGGTAGAATTGCAGAAAGGCATTTTTTTTTTTAATTTAACTTAATGCTTCCTAAATGTCTTTGAGTCAGAAGTTATTTGATCTTTTTCTCCCTCATTACCTAGCCCATGGAATATACTTAAAGAAATGTTGTCATGAAATATTTTAAAGTCAAAGTGGATGAAAATAATATGAAAATTATTTAGACATCTAATAACCATTTCTCAAGTATAGCTTGTTAAAACACAGTTTTAAGAGTGTCTTGCTTGATTTGACTGAACTGAACTGAACTGCTTGATTCCCCTTATAGTATACTTTCTCCTGGAAACATACAAGGTTTAGCATTTCTCCTCTATTTGCTCATCTACTTTTAACTCTGATAAAACAAGGGTAACATGATACAAAACCTTTGGCCACACAACAAGCCAGATTTCAAGATCCTAATACCATCACACTATTGAATGTTTCAGTCCACACTCCCCTCTTGCTCTTCGTCTTCTCCTGCATCTTCCAGTTTCTCTTTCTTCTCTTCTTCCCCTTGCCTCCCTTTTCCCTTTTCCTTCACTCCTTCGATAACCCAGCATAGCCTTTTGGTTTAGGTCAACCAAGTTTTATGAGCCCTTAGTTATTGAGAATAGCACTATGAAGATTATGGAGTGAAAAAGAGATACGGCTTAGGTACTGCACTCAAAAATTTTACTTTCTAGTAGAGAAGATGTATGTGGAACACATGATTCTCGCTGAGTTTGGCCCATATAGTAGAAGAATTTCCTCTAAGATATGGGATGTAGCCTTGACAAAAGAAGGGTTGACTTTGCTGGGAAAGGTGGAAAAGAACTTGTTAATTGAATGCTTCACAAGTGTGGGATGTCTGAGCAAGTGTGTCAGCAGTTCCTCTGCAGTCAAGAGTAGGAAGGTGGATCCAGCAGAGAGGGTAGCGTGGAGGAAGTCTCTGAGATATTATAGGGCAATGTGTACATTGAACACACAAACCATTCAAATAAGTTGCAAAAATATGGAGAGAGGAAAGCTAAGACTGCATCATCAGGGGCCTGTATTTTTACTGCCCTTGGCATAGTGGTCTTCCAATTTTTTAAAAGAATAGCAAGGAGAGATAACAAAGCCTTCCTCAGTGATCAATGCAAATAATTGGGGAAACAACAGAAAGGAAGAAAACAACAGAGGAATGGATCCAGCAGAGAGGGTAGCGTGGAGGAAGTCTCTGAGATATTATAGGGCAATGTGTACATTGAACACACAAACCATTCAAATAAGTTGCAAAAATATGGAGAGAGGAAAGCTAAGACTGCATCATCAGGGGCCTGTATTTTTACTGCCCTTGGCATAGTGGTCTTCCAATTTTTTAAAAGAATAGCAAGGAGAGATAACAAAGCCTTCCTCAGTGATCAATGCAAATAATTGGGGAAACAACAGAAAGGAAGAAAACAACAGAGGAAAACAACAGAATGGGAAAGACTAGAGATCTCTTCAAGAAAATTAGAGATACCAAGTGAACATTTCATGCAAAGATGGGCTCAGTAAAGGACAGAAATGGTATGGACCTAACAGAAGCAGAAGATATTAAGAAGAGGTGGCAAGAATACACAGAAGAACTGTACAAAAAAGATCTTCATGACAAAGGTAATCACGATGGTATGATCACTCACCTAGAGCCAAACATCCTGGAATGTGAAGTCAAGTGGACCTTAGAAAGCATCATTACGAACAAAGCTATTGGAGGTGATGGAATTCCAGTGGAGCTGTTTCAAATCCTGAAAGATGATGCTGTGAAAGTGCTGCACTCAATATAACAGCAAATTTGGAAAACTCAGCAGTGGCCACAGGACTGGAGAAGTTCAGTTTTCATTCCAATCCCAAAGAAAGGCAATGCCAAAGAATGCTCAAACTACCGCACAGTTGCACTCATCTCACATGCTAGTAAAGTAATGCTCAAAATTCTCCAAGCCAGGCTTCAGCAATACGTGAACCATGAACTTCTAGATGTTCAAGCTGGTTTTAGAAAAGGCAGAGGAATCAGAGATTAAATTGCCAACATCTACTAGATCATGGAAAAAGCAAGAGAGTTTCAAAAAAATATCTATTTCTGCTTTATTGACTATGCCAAAGCCTTTGACTGTGTGGATCACAATAAACTGCGGAAACTTCTGAAAGAGATGGGAATACCAAACCACCTGACCTGCCTCTTGAGAAACCTATATGCAGGTTAGGAAGCAACAGTTAGAACTGGACATGGAACAACAGACTGGTTCCAAATAGAGGAGTACGTCAAGGCTGTATATTGTAAAAAACAAAAAACAAAAAACAAAAAACTGTGCTTATTTAACTTATATGCAGAGTACATCATGAGAAACACTGGGTGAAGAAGCACAAGCTAGAATCAAGATTGCTGGGAGAAATATCAATAACCTCAGATATGCAGATGACACCAGCCTTATGGCAGAAAGTGAAGAGGAACTAAAGAGCCTCTTGATGAAAGTGAAAGCGGAATGTGAAAAAGTTGGCTTAAAGCTCAACACTCAGAAAACGATCATGGCATCTGGTCCCATCACTTCATGGGAAATAGATGGGGAAACAGTGGAAACAGTGTCAGACTTCATTTCGGGGGCTCCAAAATCACTGCAGATGGTGACTACAGCCATGAAATTAAAAGACACTTACTCCTTGGAAGGAAAGTTATGACCAACCTAGATAGCATATTAAAAGTCAGAGATATTACTTTGCCAACAAAAGTCCGTCTAGTCAAGGCTATGGTTTTTCCACTGGTCATGTATGGATGTGAAAGTTGGACTGTGAAGAAAGCTCAGTGCCAAAGAATTGATGCTTTTGAACTATGGTGTTGGAGAAGAGTCTTGAGTGTCCCTTGGACTGCAAGGAGATCCAACCAGTCCTTTCTAAAGGAGATCAGTCCTGGGTGTTCTTTGGAAGAATTGATGCTAAAGCTGAAACTCCAATACTTTGGCCACCTCATGTGAAGAGTTGACTCATTGGAAAAGATTCTGATGCTGGGAGGGATTGGGGGTAGGAGGAGAAGGGGACAACAGAGGATGAGATGGCTGGATGGCATCACTGACTCGATGGACATGAGTTTGGGTAAACTCCGGGAGCTGGTGATGGACAGGGAGGCCTGGCATGCTGCAATTCATGGGGTTGCAAAGAGTTGGACATGACTGAGTGACTGAACTGAACTGTACTGAACTTTTTTAAGCCTTGAAACTCCTTGACATTTTACCTAGAAGCCCAGGTTTTACTTGGTAGTGCAAAAATAGAGCAAGAGCACCGCTACAGGTGCTATTTAGAATTCGCTGCAGCAGAAAATGGTCATATTTGTGTTTTCTACTAGAAACTGAATAAGTTTTCTTTAGAGGATGAAAATTTTCCCAAACTAGGGAAAAGGAAAGGGCAAAGGAAAGCATTGACTTTCTCAGATATTATTTTAAATGAAAGGCCAGGATCCATTTTTCTGTTCAGTCACACATGGTAGCAACTTTCAAGAAAAAGAAGTGCTGATGTACATTGCCTCACTCTGCTATTAAGTGTGCTGGAACATATTTTAAAAACTGTTTAGAACTAAAATCATATGCATTTATGTCTTCTATTCCTTTGAGGCCTTTTAGAGGCAGACAAGTCTGAACTGCATTTATCACGTGGGAGCAGAATTATCTTTGATTACTAAGTGCTTTCTGCTTCCATGAAAGCTATAATAAACCCCTGCTGGATCCATGGGAGTAGGTGTGGGCTTGTGAAATCAAGGATGGGGAAGGTTTGGCTGAAAGGAAATTTCTTACAAATATTACAAAAAAAATTGGTTTGAATGTGAAAGTGTTAGAAAAAGCTTTGGGTTACTTTTATTGACATCCCTGAGTTGGCATCCCTTAAGAGAGAGTATCATACCATACTTACATGGTATCTTCCATCAACCCCCACATGATGTGAAGGGTTTTAACATCTTTAGCTCTGCCCATGGCAATACCATGGGTTTCCCTGGTGGCTCAGCGGTAAAGAATCTGCCTGCAATGCAGGAGGCACAGGAAAATGTAGGTTTGTCCCTGGGGTCAGGAAGATATGCTGGAGGAGGAAATGGCAACCCACTCCAGTATTCTTGCCTGGAAAATTCCATGGACAAAGGAGCCTGGTGGGCTACAGTCCATGGGGTCACAAAGAGTTGAACACATCTGAGTGACTGAACACACACACATACATGTACACACATATGGCAATGCCACAAACACAGAATGTTCTGACCTGGCTTTATCAGCTTTTCACTCTGTATCTTGGCTCTTCTTCTATGTATACAGAAATGCAACACTGAGGCTTTGGTATGTTTTGCCTATTTGGTTTTTAAATTTCTTTTCTTTCTTTCTTTTTTTTTTTTACAGAATAATTCATCTTTACTATAGGTTAGTTTAAAAAACATTTATGCAAAAAGAAGAAATTAAAATTTACTGGTAATAACAACTCTAAAACTAACTACTATCAACACTTTAGAATATATCTTCATATTTTTCTAGATTTTTTTCCTTACACATACATGTTCAATGTTTATTTGAGGAATGAGAATCATGCTACACAAATGGTTTTGTTACCCAATTTTCTTAATTTAAATACGAAACAAAAAAATTTATTTAAATAAAAAACAAAAACATTTTGAAGTCAATGAATATAGTTGCTTTACAACATTGCTTTTTTAAAGCTTTCTGTTTCACATTGGAGTATAGCCTATTGACAATGTTGTGATAGTTTCAGGTACACAGCGGAGCAGCTCAGTCACATATATACAGGTATTCATTCTCCCCCAACTCCCCTCCCATGCAGGCTGCCACGTCACACTGGGCAGAGTCCCACATTCTATACAGTAGGTCCTTGGTGATTATTTTAAATATAGCAATGTGTACATGTTGCTTTGATGTGGATACAGTGCTATTACTTTCTAAAGATAGACCCTCATTTATTTAAACAAACTTTTATTTTTAGATACTTGGTTTCCAGGCTTGCCTTCTTAGAACAGTGCTAGAAAACTTCCTACCAGCTAAAATTTGCCTTCATTTATCCTTGTCTCCTTAGGACAATCTATTCAAGTGGAATTTCTGGGTCAAAGCCTCAGTATACTGTCAACACTGTTCGCATGCTTTATAAAACTGCCCTCAAGAAGGAAGGCTATTCTTGTTTGTACTCCAACTGTGAATATATGAGGGCACTTATTTCCAATCAACATTACCAGTTCTATTTAATGTTGTTTTGGTCAACTTAATATCATTTTAAATACCTGGGACTCCCTCCCTCTTCCACCTTTTGGGTCTAATAGAACATGTGCTCAAAAGGATGAGGTGAGAGGTCAAGGAGATAAATGAGGCAGAGGAGGACTGTAGGAGGGCTCAGTGGTGTATTCACAGTTGATTTAATTTCATTTTGAAGATGCACCTCCTTGAAAGAGTTTATTGATGGGCTTTATATTTGAATTGTAGAAGAGGCAGGATAAGGAGGAGCTTATTTAGAAACCAAGGTGATTTTCTGAATTCCAAGGGAAGTCCCTTGTCAGGTAGAGAGAAAGAGATGCCTCAAGACCTCTGCAAGTCAGGAGGGCTTGAGATGTGGTGCAGGGAATCCTAAAGGTTGGACAATTAAAAGAGTAAGCCTAATCGTTGGCTAAAACTTGGGAGATACTAAAAGGAAAAGAGTGATCCTTTCAGGGATTTTTCACTGGGCTTTACGTGGGTATTGTGCCACTGCCCTGTATGGAGCCTTGCTTTTCTTCTGGATTGAAGAGCAATAGAATGTGATAATGGGCTCCCCTGGTGGCTCAGATGATAAAGAACCTGCCTGCAGTGCTGGAGACCTGAGTTTGATCCCTCGGTTAGGAAGATCCCATGGAAGAGGGTATGGCAACCCACTCCAGTATCCTTGCCTGGAGAATCCCAGGGACGGAGGAGCCTGGCGGGCTGCCGTCCACGGGGTCGCCAAGCGCCGGACACGACTGCGCGACCAGCGCAGCGCAGCACGGAGCGTCATGGTGAACTGCGTTGTGGGTGGAGAATCAGAACTCTGACCCTGCCCTTTCCTGCTCCCTGAGTCTGAGTTATTCTCTAAAGTGTTTCCAGATCTGTGAGGAATGAGGACGGTCCCGTGTGAGGATTCGATGAGACAGTTTGTAGCAGTCAGCCCCAAGCCTAGAATGACAGTAACAGTGACCCTCCATCCAAAGCAGCTCTTACGTTTCCTTTGGCACTGTGCCCTCAGATAGCATAACGGCTTCTTGGATCCCCTGGAGGTGACTCCCTGGGTCACAGAGGATGACAAACTTCGCCCCACCATTTGCCAGCGTCCACAGTGTCCTGCTGAGCAGAGGACATGGGAGAAGTTTCTCTCCTGTTTTCTTAAATGGACTCATTTTGCTTTACTTTCTTGGGAATGCTTCATTGTCCTCCAAATGAAATAGAAGTCATACCACCTCCCGTGTCTCCCTCTCTGTGTCGGTGGCTGGAAAACTCAGGGGTGAATGTGTGGTGCGTCTCTATTTCCTGTGTAGAGCTTCACAGAGTTCATCCCACATACCAGCCACCCTGCTGGCTGTAACTTATCTTCCTTATATTTATTCCTCACCTGCTTGCATTTCCTCAAACTTAATCCTCTCTTGTATGTATGCTGTAAACAACTTTGAATGGCTTTCAGAACAAAAAGCAAGGTAGAATGAAAGAAATAAAAATAAAAGAAAAATAAAGCTCAGCTCTGGTACACCCATTCTGAGGTAAATCATATATATATATATATATATATATAGTTATAATTTTCTCCCATTCCCTTTCCTTCTCATTGATTCCATTTCCATCCATCCATCCATATCTCCATCTATCCATCTAACTTAATTGTAGATGTGCAGTGTATGATTTTCAGATAGCGTTAGCCCATGAACAGTTTCTTTCATCTGAAAAAGTTCATCATAAAATGACTTTTAATGGCCGTCTAGCCCTCTATCATGCAGATAAGCCATAGTTCATTACCTACTCTTCTGTTATTAAAATTGAAGATTTCCCCCTTTGCTTCATAACATTTATCTTTGTAATCATTCCTTACACATTTTTAGAGCATTTTATTTTCTTTATTTACTCTTTTTTTTTTATTTTGACTAAGTCTTAGTTGTAGTATGCAGGATCTTTGTTGCGTCATGTAGGGTCTTTCATTGTGGCCTATGGACTCTCTAGTGAACTCTCTAGTTGTGGTGTGCAGGCGAAGTTGCTCCATGGCATGTGGAAACTTAGTTCCCCAACCAGGGATCAAACCCACATCCCCTACATTGCAAGATGAATTCTTAACCGCTGGACCACCAGGGATGTTCTCTTACACACTTTTGTATAATGCTTTATTTTTGTTACAAAACACGTTCATATACATTATTGGTGATCATCTTCCTCCTATTCAAAGAAGTAAAATGAAAGCATACAATCATTAGTGCCTGTCCAGCAGAATTGAGGGCCAGGAAGTGGGATTCCCTGTATCAGCAAAGAAGCAAGTCTATAAGACATGGAATGAAAATGTCTTCTCCCTTTGCCACCATAGGCAGAGAGCTTCTCCAGAGTGACTGTTGAGGCATACACATGAGGGTTAGGGATGAATCTGTGCCACGTGGTGTTTCCCCTTCCTCAGACTTCCAGAGCTCTTCTCTGCTGATCTCCATCTAGGATGGAGGAGAGGACCCTCGCTAGGCATAGCTCCTGGTGGGCCAGGAGTTGAGAGATCATCAGACATTTCTCAAAGACCTTATCCCTCTTTTCCTGGTTTGCAGTCAAAATCTGACATCCTCAGATATTCCCAGGTTTTGGGTTAGATGTTTTCCTTGCTTAGCTGGGCGAAACCTAAAGGACATTTTTAAAAACGATCTTTGAATTTTCAGCTTGTATCTTTCATTAAAGATTAGGAGCAGCATTTTTAAATGCCTCTGCCTCAGAGGTCCCCACTTGTAGCTACCATGCCTGGTGATCTGCCTCTGTAGTTTTAGGAGAATGTTCTATCTACAGCTGCTGACTGTAGTTGTCCCTCTGTATCCAGGGGGACTGGTTTCAGAAATCTGTGAGGATCCCAAAATCTTTAGATGCTCAAGCTCCTTATATAAGATGATGTGGTACAGCATCTGTGGATACAGAGAACCGACTGTGTTTCCTGCTGTTGTTGGAATCAGACTAATATCTCCTCCAAAAACAACCACGATGAGATTTCTCTGGTAGTCTAGTGATTAAGACCCTATGCTTCCAATGCAGGGGACTTGGGTTTGATCCCTGGTCAGGGAACTAAGATCCCACATGCCACATGGTGTGGCAAAAACAAACAAAAAAACGCTACCATGTTGTCTGCACAGATCCTTCAGGCTGTGGTAAGATTTTTGTTTACAAACACTGTGGTACAGCATCTGTGGATACAGAGAACCGACTGTGTTTCCTGCTGCTGTTGGAATCAGACTAATATCTCCTCCAAAAACAACCACGATGAGATTTCTCTGGTAGCCTAGTGATTAAGACCCTACGCTTCCAATGCAGGGGACTTGGGTTTGATCCCTGGTCAGGGAACTAAGATCCCACATGCCACATGGTGTGGCAAAAACAAACAAAAAAACGCTACCATGTTGTCTGCACAGATCCTTCAGGCTGTGGTAAGATTTTTGTTTACAAACACAGCCCTTGTTTGTGCTGTCTTCCAAAAAGCAGGTCTCTGTGGACTCTAGACTGGCATGTTTGTCAGCTGTGGCATTTGAACACCAGTTATGACCTCAGTTTTCATGTCTGTCATACGGAAAGCACTTCTTCCTTATGGTTCTTGTTGGTGAAGACCAAGATACTTGTGGCCAAAGGACATATTGTTTGTGAACATGCCTATCATTTTTTGTCACAGTTATTTGACTTTGATTCAGCATTTGACCTGGGCACAGCAGTGGGGAGGCTTCAACAGAGCAGATGATTACCAAGCCCTTGATCTGTGGCTGTGGCCAACCCCAGGGCCTTCTCAACAAGCTGACAAGGTAGATAGTATCATCCACCCCTATCCTTTGAGAAGTTTCATGACTCAGCCAGATTTGAAGCTAGAAAAACAAAGTCATGGTTAGAACTTAGGTAGAATCTGGCTGTAGAACCTGTTTTTGTGTCCACCCAACTGTACTGCTGAAAACCTAACAAATGGTTAAGAATGGTTAAGAGCATCTCTTTAAAGATGCTCTTTAGCCCTGAGTATAGCTAGGCATCGGTCTCCCTGGTTTGGTGTCATATCCCACTGCCAGCCCCATATCTCCTTGTCCCTCCCATCCAATCATGGTGCCGTCCCAGACAGCCTTCCTCTGCCACCAGCTAGTTTATTCCTGACACAGTGTAAACAGGGGCCTGTGAACATGTACAGGTGTTTACTTCTTGGTAGAGTCTCAGTAGAGTTGGCCCCAAGGGAATCAACCCCTCATGTTCCAAAGGAGGGGGGTTGTGACCAAGCACATCAGCTGTATAAACTGGGTTTTGTTCCATATAGGAAATTCCTGGGTGAATCCTTTCAGAAGATACTGTAAACTTTTATTTTGTAAATCTTTACTCATGCCATATACTCATAACTCATCAGTTATGAGTTGGTTTTGAAACAGTTCATATTAAACCAGCTGGGATGACTACTGATTTCTCCATTCCTTTGAGGTGACTCCACCAAGGTTTCATTCTGTTCAAATTTGTGTGCTCTTTGGAGGAAAAGTTATGACCAACGTAGACAGCATATTAAAAAGGAGAGACATTACTTTGCCAACAAAGGTCCGTCTAATCAAAGCTTTGATTTTTCCACTAGTCATGTATGGATGTGAGAGTTGGACTATAAAGAAAGCTGAATGCTGAAGAATTTATGCTTTTGAACCGTGATATTGGAGAAGACTCTTGAGAGTCCCTTGGACTGCAAGGAGATCCAACCAGTCCATCCTAAAGGAGATCAGTCCTGAATATTCATTGGAAGGACTGATGCTGAAGCTGAAACTCCAATACTTTGGCCACCTGATTCAAAGAACTGATTCATTTGAAAAGACCCTGATGGTGGGAAAGATTGAAGTCAGGAGGAGATGGGGAATGACAGAGGATGAGATGCTTGGATAGCACCACTGACTCAATGGACATGAGTTTGGGTAAACTCTGGGAGTTGGTGATGGACAGGGAGGGCTGGCGTGCTGCAGTCCATGGGAAAGAGTCAGACAGGACTGAGTGACTGAACTGAACTGAACTGATATGCCCATCCGGCAATGCAGAAAGTGGCTCCATTAGCTAATACAGCATTGCCGTATTTGTCATGGAAATCAGGTGCCTGCTTCCGGTGGCTCTGCCTTGACATTGTTTGCTGAATGCTTTGACTCAGCAATGACTCAGAGATGTGTGTTTGTGGCCAACGGCAATGCCTTGGAGCTGAAAACAGGACTGTGGCTATAGCAGCTGCTGGTGTTTTGCACCTTTACCAAGTAACCTTGCCTTTTGAAAACGAGACTGCAAGACTTTAACTAAACTTCCAACTGTGATGTTTAGAGGCTAACTTTTGTCCCACAAAACTTACCCAGCAATGTTTGACCCACAAAACATCTTGCCTGCTTTCTCCCTGAGGGCTCACTATAGCGAGTTCATGAGGGAGGCCAGCAGTTTCTCCTCTGTCCCTGTTTCTCTCTTCCCTCCTGTTTGCTTTATTGAGTTCCTACATCAGGGGCTTCCCTGGTGGCTTGAACAGTAAAGAATATGCCTGCAATGGGGAGACCTGGGTTCGATCCCTGGGTCAGGAAGAGCCCCTGGAGGAGGGCATGGCTACTCACTCCAGTATTCATGCCTAGAGAATCCCATAGACAGAGGAACCTGGTGAGCTACAATCCACGAGGTCGCAAAGAGTCAGACATGACTGAGCAACTAACAACAACAACAACACCGGGCTCAGTTTTGAGAATTAAAAGTGCAAGAGACAAATCTTTCTCGCTTTCCTATTGAGTTCTCACAGGTCGTAAGTGGAGCTGTGCTTTGAACTTGAGTCTCCTGCTGGCCAAGCCAGGACATTCTCTCCACTCAAGATGCCTTTCCAAACAGCTGCCAAACACTGCTTTCAGCATCGAGTCCTGGCATCGCTAACACAGATGAGCTCAGATAAGCCTCTTACTGAGACGATGGGTTCTAGGTCTGACTTTCCACCTCCCTAGGGAATGGCTCAGAGAAGGCAATGACACCCCACTCCAGTACTCTTGCCTGGAAAATCCCATGGATGGAGGAGCCTGGTAGGTTGCAGTCCATGGGGTCGCTAGGAGTCGGACACGACTGAGCCACTTCCCTTTCACTTTTCGCTTTCATGCATTGGAGAAGGAAACAGCAACCCACTCCAGTGTTCTTGCCTGGAGAATCCAGGGACGGGGGAGCCTGGTGGGCTGCCATCTATGGGGTCGCACAGAGTCGGACACGACTGAAGCAACTTAGCAACTTAGCAGGGAATGGCTCACAGCCAATCATGTTGCATCTGATCAAACTTTTCTGAGGTCTTAGTCAAGGCTGCCAAAGTCACTTCTTGCAGAAATAGGAATGGCTAAAGTCAAGACCTGTGTGTTCTGCTGGTGCTCCTAAAACAGGACAGATCTGTTGTAATTTATCCATCCTTCAATTCATTAATTTGTTCGTTCTGAAACAGGGATGCGCCCTACATGGTAGTGGAGTGTGCTTACTGTGAAGCTTCTGTCTGTAGAATACAAATGCCCCCTCCCCCACCCCCAGCCCCACTCCTATCTCCCAGTGATAATGAGTAGCAGCCCTGACAGTCAGTCCTCTCCTATATAATCTTCCTCCTCTGAGCACTGGGTCTGGCAGTACTTCTGAGGATGGGAGGGGAAGGGCGTTCTCTGATTGCCAGAGGAGGTGTTGGTGGCTGAGGAGGAGGTGACCTTGGTGAGTTGCATCCGTGCACAGTAACTGCTCCAAGTCCCCCTCCCACAGTGGCTACAGACCCAGGACGTCATCATTCTCTGCTGCAGTGAGTCTTCAGCGTGGGGCTGCCCACTCCCCTGTGCTGTGCTCAGGGAAGAGGCAACAGCCACATTAGCAACAACATTTGATTGAAAGGACACTCAGCAAAGATCTGGGCTGAGGCAGACCAGTGGCCATGCTGCCACTTACTGACAAGGACGTCAGGAATACAGGATGGTGAGGAGGCAGGGTCTCTCCAGCAGAATCTTTGAGCTGTCAGGATGGGGGCTCAGAAGGCTGACTCTCGACAGAGATGAGTCCACAGCTAGTGCTTCTATGCTGGCCTCTAAGGTCAGAAAACAAACATTTCGAGCTGGAGTTTTTAAGCGCAGCCACCTCTCCAAGTGTTGGAGGTAAAACATGTTCAGGCAATTGTTTGTTACTTTAGGAACCCAGATCTCTCCCTCCGTTTCCCTTCTTGAGGGTGAGCTTTCTCTTAAAAACTTGAAAACACAAAGGGTCTCATCAGATCTTCTTTCTCAAGAGGATGATTCTACTGATCACTTTCTGAGGAAGTCCCCCTGGAGATTCCCCAGAGATTCTCACTCCTGCCAACATTGTGACATGATTTGTCATATTTTTGTGAAAAGGAAGAAAAAGAAATGCTATTCCCATAGATAATCTGCCAGCATCCATTTATCTGTTCAGTCATGTGACAATCCCCAAAGGCCAGCAGTTTGTCAATAAACCGTGGATATTCCAGACCTGGTCCCAGTGATGATTTGTTCACATTTCTCATGTTCTGAAGGATCTACCTGGCTTCCACTATCTGGACTTTGTCCCCTGTTATTGGCTGAAGCACAGTCCTCACAATTGGTGGCTGAAGTGAGTTTCTCCCACTTGATGCTGGGCACCCTTAGGACACAGCTTGTACTTGACTTCCTGGCCCTTTACCTTCCTCATCCCTCTTGGCAGCTCCTCTGAATTACTGGACTCTTGAACTTCACTCTGGGGTTAGCCAGGCCTTAGCACCCTCGATGGAGCTATGCTTACTGTGCCTTGTATGACAAATTGTTTAGAGCCCCATAAACCCAGGACAATACATTTTCAGAATTAGATTATTTCTAAAGTGTGTTTTTAAAGTCACCTTTTTGAGAGGGACGGGGCTGGGGTTTAGCTTATCTTGTTGGCAAATTATAAAACATAAATAGCATTTGAGTCCATTTGAGAAGCAATCTCCCTTCTTTTCATCCCCACTCCACCACTGTCCAATGTCCAAAATGCCCTTGATCCCAGATGGCTCAATGGACCGTGAACAATAAAATTGAAAGAATTTCTCCTAATAAAAATGAATCCCCTCAATGACTAATTTGAAAGAGCACTAATCTACCATGAGAGCTTCTTTGAGACCTGTCTTTGTCACCAGTTTGTTGGGAGACTCATATGGTCATTAACCTCTGGGACCCTCTTGTCCACACTTCAGAAATAAAGGACACAGCGTGAGTATTCTAAAGGGATGTGCATCATTAAAGATTGAACATGAACAGATAACCAGACCTTTGATTGTATATAATTTTGTGTTTACTATATGGATAAACCTTGATATTTAGAGAGTAACAGAATTATGTGACTCTCTATATAGCCATTTGAAGTTAATAAGGCAGTGAATCTTAATTACCGACATTAGTTTAGCCTGGTAAAGTAAAATTAAACCATTTCCATGCATTGTCTTTCCATCTGCCATTAACAGCAGAGAGAGTCAAATATTCATATACTTGGTCAGTGACCACTGACTCAGGCTGCTTTAATTCATGGCTGTATTTTCATCTCAGGCTCACAGAGTTTCCAGCTCCGGAATAAGCCTCAACATTCTCTCTCAAAATAAGAATGAGAGAAATGTAAGGACTCAATAACACTCTTGCACAACATGTGAATGGCAATTCTTAAAAACCTTTTCTCGGGCTATTAAACAGAAAAGGCAATGGCAATCCCCTCCAGTACTCTTGCCTGGAAAATCCCATGGACGGAGGCGCCTGGTAGGCTGCAGTCCATGGGGTCGCTCTGAGTAGGACACGCCTGAGCATCTTCATTTTCACTTTTCACTTTCATGCATTGGAGAAGGAATTGGCAACCCACTCCAGTGTTCTTGCCTGGAGAATCGGGGAGCCTGGTGGGCTACCGTCTATGGTGTCTCATACAGTCGGACATGACTGAAGTGACTTAGCAGGAGCAGCAGCAGCAGGGTATTAAATAGCTCTGGGTCCATCACACTCTCCTTCCTCAGCTCTTAAAATCTTGAATCTGCAAAGATGTCAGTAAGGAAATTGCTGTCAGAGTAGAGAAATACCTGGGAGTAAGGTCATCCTTATTCAAGGTGCCTTACACTATCTGGATTCGGATGAAGTAATGGCACATATGCCCATCAGCATTACTGAGACCTGAAGGATTTTGTTGTTGTTGTTGTTTTTCAATTGCTAAATTATGTCCAACTCTGTGCAACCCCACGAACTGCAATACAACAGACTTCCCTGTCCTTCACTATATCCTGGAGTTTGCTCAAAATATCCATTGAGTTGGTAATGCTACCTAACCATCTCATCCTCTGCCACTCCTTTTGCCTTCAATCTTTCCCAGCATCAGGGTCCTTTCCAGTGAGTCAGCTCTTTGCCTTAGGTGGCCAAAGTATTGGAGTTTCAGCTTCAGCATCAATCCTTCCAATGAATATTCAGGGTTGATTTCCTTTAGGATTGACTGGTTTGATCTCCTTGCAGTTCAAGGGACTCTCAAGAGTCTTCTCCAACACTACAGTTCAGAAGCATCAATTCTTTGGCACTCAGCTTTCTTTATAGTCCAGCTCTCACATCCATACATGACCATTGGAAAAACTATAGTTTTGATTAGACAGACCTTTGTCAGCAAAATGATGTCCTTGCTTTTGAATACACTGTCTAGGTTTGTCATATATAGCTTTCCTCCTGAGGAACAAGTGTCTTAGGGACCATCTCATTCACCTCATCAGGTCCATTTTGCTGATAGAAAAACTGAGTCTCAGTGCAGCCAAATGTCTTGTCCCCCCTTATGTAGCACTTAGTAGCAATTTAGAACTGGAATCCAGGGTTTTGACTCCCATTCTGTTACCAAAATGTGTGTGCTTTGTTTGATGAAGTGGAATTTAAAATGCTGGGAGTGGAAGGGAAAGAATTTCAAAAGATTAACCAAAGAAAAGATTTTCCCAACTGGGCTCCAAGCCCTTTGATGCAAGCAAAGCCTTGGAAGTGAAACTTGGTTAAGTTTCCTTGTGCCGCGCTACAGACTTACACTCCTCTTTGTACCTGGGAAGACAGTGCATTATTCATGCAAACAGAATTTGTTTGTTCTGAGACTCTGCAGAGAAGGGGAAAAACAAGTTAATGGAAAAATTAAGAGAAGGAGTGATCATGGCTGTGCTTTGGCAGAACAACCCTGAACAGCCACCTGAAGTGAGAGGTGGAAGGCCTCCTTGGAAAAGGAGCCCAGATGAAGACTTTAATGAGAGCAGTTCTATTGATGTGTCTAGAATCCTGCGTACAGTGATGTGCTGCCTCTGGTGTCCCTGCCTTTCAAGTTTGAAGGCATTTCAGTACTAGACACGGCAGTCAAAATGATGTGAAGTCTACCTGTCCTTATTGTGTGTTTTAAATGTTCAATGTAAGTAAATATTTTCATGCTGTAAGATGTTAGGATGGTACAATGAGGTAGGCTAGAGGGCTTTACAAACTGGAAATATCTGAATGTAGAAACAAGGACTATTAACCACTTAGTAATTAATAGGTGGCTTCCCTGGTGGCTCAGCGTAAAAGAATCTGCCTGCTAATGCAAGCGGCACAAGTTCAATCCCTGGGTCAGGAAAATCCCCTGGAGAAGGAAATTACAACCCACTTCAGTGTTCTTGCCTGGATAATCTATGGACAAAGGAGGTTGGTAGGATACAGCCTATGGGGTCCCTGCCAAATGTCTTGTCCCCCCTTATGTAGCACTTAGTAGCAATTTAGAACTGGAATCCAGGGTTTTGACTCCCATTCTGTTACCAAAATGTGTGTGCTTTGTTTGATGAAGTGGAATTTAAAATGCTGGGAGTGGAAGGGAAAGAATTTCAAAAGATTAACCAAAGAAAAGATTTTCCCAACTGGGCTCCAAGCCCTTTGATGCAAGCAAAGCCTTGGAAGTGAAACTTGGTTAAGTTTCCTTGTGCCGCGCTACAGACTTACACTCCTCTTTGTACCTGGGAAGACAGTGCATTATTCATGCAAACAGAATTTGTTTGTTCTGAGACTCTGCAGAGAAGGGGAAAAACAAGTTAATGGAAAAATTAAGAGAAGGAGTGATCATGGCTGTGCTTTGGCAGAACAACCCTGAACAGCCACCTGAAGTGAGAGGTGGAAGGCCTCCTTGGAAAAGGAGCCCAGATGAAGACTTTAATGAGAGCAGTTCTATTGATGTGTCTAGAATCCTGCGTACAGTGATGTGCTGCCTCTGGTGTCCCTGCCTTTCAAGTTTGAAGGCATTTCAGTACTAGACACGGCAGTCAAAATGATGTGAAGTCTACCTGTCCTTATTGTGTGTTTTAAATGTTCAATGTAAGTAAATATTTTCATGCTGTAAGATGTTAGGATGGTACAATGAGGTAGGCTAGAGGGCTTTACAAACTGGAAATATCTGAATGTAGAAACAAGGACTATTAACCACTTAGTAATTAATAGGTGGCTTCCCTGGTGGCTCAGCGTAAAAGAATCTGCCTGCTAATGCAGGCGGCACAAGTTCAATCCCTGGGTCAGGAAAATCCCCTGGAGAAGGAAATTACAACCCACTTCAGTGTTCTTGCCTGGATAATCTATGGACAAAGGAGGTTGGTAGGATACAGCCTATGGGGTCCCAAGAGAATTGGACACAACTTAGCAACTAAATCTCAACAAAATTAATAGGCACTTGCTTAAAGTCTAGGCACTTGCCAGGAATCACAGGTTATTAATATGTGGGACAGAATTTCTCAACAGGTGCTTTACAGACACCTGCAGATGACTCATCTGAAGCCCTTGATAAGTGCAAAGGCATAGGTAACTTCTGGGGTTCCATAGACAATCCTCAGGGGTTGTATTTGAACATTTGCATTGCTAACCTGCTTCCTGGGGGCTTCTGATACAGGAGACTAGAGGGTGGAACTCTTCCTTTCCTTTCCAAGATGCTTTCTCCATTTGATGCATAGCACTGAATGTGAGATTAAATTAGGTCGAAATATGGTCGGAGGCAAGTTGTGACTGGTCTTGTTTTCCATGCTAGCTAACAGGCTTTACTTAATAGGAATAGGTAGCTAAAGTAAAATACTAAACTTGATTTCCAGAAAAATAACCCTGAAAGATAGCAGAGAGAAGACTGATTTCCATAATCCAGAATTGATTCTCAGTGACTATTTCTCATTCTTTCATATTACTGCAAAATCATTTGGTAGGAAAGAAACGTGGGCTTCCCAGATGGCTCAGTGGTGAAGAACCCATCTGCCAATGCCAGAGGAGAGGTGGGTTCGATACCTGGGTTGGGAAGATCTCCTAGAGAAGGCAATGGGTACCTACTGCAGTATTCTTGCCTGGAGAATCCCATGGACAGAGGAGCTTGGTGGGCTACAGTCTGTAGGGTCTCAAAGAGTTGGACATTACTCAGGCATTAAACAGCAACAACAAGGAAAGAGATATATAAATTCCTCTCCATACTACCTGCCCTCACCCCACCATAGGCATCTCTTTTTCTCTCCACAAAGAGAATGTCTTGGAGTGGGCTGTTTTCTTTCTCTTTATGTTTGCTCCTTTCCACATGTAGAGAAGTAACTATTCTGATTCCTGTAATATGCCCTTGTTTATAGTGCAGTGGTTCTGTATTAGGGTGTGCATTAGAATCACTTGGAGGGCCTAGGAAATGGAACTTCTAGGCTCCGCCTCTGGAGATTTCTGATTGGTGGGTCTGGGCCCAATAAGCTTGCGTTTCCAAGTTCCCAGGTGTGCCAATGCTGCTCCACCAAGTCTCAGGCTGGGAACCACTGCTTTAGGTCCACATCTCTTCCCTGGAAGCCTCAGGAAATAGTAAGTATTTTCTTTTTCCCCTTTGAGTTTAAGAAACAATAACCTCATGCAACAGGAAAGAAGAGGGTCAGGGGTTGGGGCTACTATCCGTTTGCTCTGTAGCTGAGGAAAGGGGCCTTTGCTCAGGGCTGGGGGAGGAAAGGCTCAGCTCCAAAACTTGGAAATGGGGGTCCCTCACCCTTTGGCCTGTGCTTGAGGGCGAGGGAGCAAGGGACCTCCAAGGATTCTAGTCTTTGCTTCTGGGGCCCAAGAAAAGGTGCAGTGGAAGGCCCAAGCTGTCTGGGGGAGGCTGGCTCTTTCTGGGCTGGCTGAAGAAGTCTGACTCTCCTGGATCTTGTTCTAGAATAAGGGAAAGGAGGCTCAGACCATCCTGTTGGCCCAAATCATGGCCCCTGAGCCCTGCATTCAACTGCCAGGCCATTGTCTGCCAGGTGGCGTACTCGAGCGGGTCAGCCGTTTTCTTTTTCAGTGAGTTAAAGTCATCTCTGCTGGTCGTTGTTCCATTTTGAGGAGGCCCCTGCTCCACCTTTTCAGTCTAGGATGCCTTTCTGTATGTCAACATGGGCCTCTTAGCGGGTTTAGCTGCTTCACTTAGGTCTAATTAGACTGAGAGGCTTGTGTTGGGGCCTAGGCCCAAGTAGAAGCTCTAGTCTGTTTACTGTTTGATACTTCTATTCACGAGATTTCAGACAGGAAGACAGCATGAGGGGCAAGTCATAGGAATGGAGCGGCAAACATTTCCTCAGACTCTGTGCCGTGCAAAAAGAAAGTTAACTTTCTGGAGAATCTGAGTCCTTACTCACGTGTGCTGCTAGGCCAAGCGTTGGCCTAGAAAGCTGGAGCAGTTGTGTATGGTATTGCGTGACAGGCTGATATTATATTACTGAACATATCATCAGTGAACAAATAAAAAGGAAGATTTCCACAACTTGGTGGACAGAGCAGAAAGGCTATTAGATGAAAAAACCTTGAGAACATCCTGAATGTCTGAAGCAGACTGTTTTCAGGCATGAAGTTTGGTCAGTTATATTACAGCAGAATTGGTTTTTTAAAAAGCATGTTTTCATCTACCAATCCCAAACTCCCAGTCTATCCTGCTTCCTCCCCACACCCTTGGCAACCATAAGTCATGTCTATGAATCTGCCTATGTTTTGTATATAGAATCATTTGTGCCATATTTTAGATTCCACATGTAAGTGATACCATGTGGTATTTGTCTTTCTCAAAAAGAAAGCAAAAAAAAAAAAATGCATGTTTTTATTGTCAGTTCAGAGACAGACGAGCAGTGGAAAAGTGGGGAAAAAAAAACAAAACACAAAAATCAAAAAAACTGAAAGAGGATGTGCCCATTGAAATGAGGAAAGAGAGGAACTTTCTTAACCAGAGACTGAGAACTCAAAATCTGAGAACATGGATATGAGTGGGAGAAGGAGGTACACCATATTTAATTGCTTTTAGAGGAAGAACTAAGAATGAAGGGGATGATTTAGTGGTTACTGGACCAGAGACTGGATTTCTCCCCTAAGTTGTAGCCACATTAATCAGCACATTCTTAGAGTGAGCCAGGATGGTTCCCGGAGAAAGACTGTCTGGAGGACATTATTGAAAGACCTCCTCTTAGCAGCAGAAGTGGCCTGTCAATCCTAAGGGGAAACGGAAACCACCCCAACACCTGGGACAGATGCGTGAAGAGGGTACATGAGATTTATGCAGTTTGCTAAGGGAATATCAGAATAACATATTTACTGGATTTTTAAGATACAGCACTAAGTGAGAACAGGTGTGCTACATCCTATGAGGAGAACACAGCTAGGACATTCAGGGAGTAGAGAGATTTAGGACAGATAACATCCTAAATTTCAGCTGTAAAGGTCAACATGATTGAAATGAGATCCCCTGGGTGGCAGGTCACGTTTATTTTTGGCCAACCTGGAACTGACTGCATTTTAATCTCTCAGGCTGGGACAAAATGAAATCCTCTGAAGGTGTTGAGTGCTTAGCCCAACAGCAAAGTGAAAGGAAGGCAAGCCTGGTTTTCCCGTGAGCAGGGCTAGCCCTGCATCTGGTTTAGAAGAAAGAGAAGCAACTTAGAAAGTAGGTTAGAACATTTTAAATTTCACTTGGCCTGCTGAGAAGGAGGAGGAGGAAAAAGAGAAGAACCGGAACACTCAGAGACCTAGCCTTTGTGATAGAAAAATGAGGAAAGAAATTTCACTGCTAGGGAAATAGAACAGGTGAGCCCAGACCTGGACAATGGAGAGGTTGAGAGAGATGAAGATTTGCTGGGGAAGCATGTGGTCTAATGCGTATTGATTCTTACTAGTCCCCAGAGACACACATACTTTTGGAAATACATGAATTTGCTGAAGGTAATTTTAAACTGAGACAAACATGGAAAACCAAGGGCTGTCCTTAAGAGAGAAGCTTCCTAAGCCTGTGTAATGCAAGAACAAGAGGTAGAGGCAATTGCCGGTCATACACAGAAATAAATATGCTTTAGTGTCTTGCTGGGATTGGATAACATCACGGAGGAAGCAAGGCGGTGAGGTCGGTTTGGTGAGCTTCATGTGAGAAACATGATAAATGTGAGGAAACCTCCTAAGAGTCCATGCCACTGGTGCATAGCAACTGTACACTGAATGCTGCAGGTGAGGTCTGAGCCTACAGTTCCAAACAGAGGTGGCATTTCAGAGGGCTGGAGAACCTAGGAGAGTGTGTCTCTGCAAGTGCAATTGTCTAAATCCAAGAAGAAGCTCTGTGATAGATTCTCCCCCTGCACACCCCCACCCATAAATCATAGGGTCACAGTTGGCCTCTCAATAGAAGATTGATAACATAAGGATTAGGATGTGGACATCCTCCTGGAGTTGGGGAAGGGTGTTATTCTACCAAACATGGGGAGCAAGTATCTTCGAATTCAGTCCTCTAAACTTTATAAGGCAGAGAGATTTTCAGCTTATTTCTTCTCTTGGAAAGTAATGGGGAAGTGAAAATGAAAGTGATGTTGCTCAGTCATGTCCGACTCTTTGTGACCCCATAGACTGTAGCCTACCAGGCTCCTCTGTCCATGGGATTTTCCAGGCAATAGTACTGGAGTGGATTGCCATTTCCTTCTCCAGGGGATCTTCCCAACCCAGGGCCATTGTAGACAGACGCTTTACCATCTGAGCCACCAGGGAAGTTCAAGTAATGGAGAACACACATTCAAATTTGAGACATTTTTTTATGCTACTGTTCATTGTTTCATGGGGTCACAAAGAGTCAGACACGACTGAGCAACTGAACTGAACTGATTCATTGTTTATCCTCATAAGTGATATTTGGATGATATACTGCAGAATGAGAAAAGGGGAAGAAATGATGGCCTAGGATGCTAAGTTAACTAATGTCCTGACTCTTCCCGAGGACCTCTGAGGACAAGAGCTGCACTGCCCATGTCGTAGGAGTGGCCCCTGTCGGCCTGGGCTTGCAGTCAGAGTCCAGACCCTGCAATGAACTGATGATCGATCACAGCCCTCCTGGCTGCCAGGGTCTTGGCCTTTGGACCCAATGGGTTAAGAGGCAACAAAAGTTAGGGAGAAGAAGAAGACACAGTCAACCTTTTCTTCCAGTGTCAAGAAAGACTCTGTTCTCTTCCCCAGGAGGGGGACTATTGCAGTGAGCCACTTCAGATTTTCTCTCTAGCAATTTTCTTGAGTTTCTACTCATCTGATTCCTGAGAGTCATTCTTCTCTCTCTCTTTCTGCTTGCCTCAAGGTTCCATAATTCCTTTCTGCTTCCTGTATCAATGTGATAAGACTCCACTGACCTTTTGTCCCAGTACAGCTTCTTAGCTTGTGACCAGATGAGAGAATCTGATAAAGCCTCCCCGTAGGTCCCATTAGCATGAAGAGGGATGGGGTGAAGGAGTCACATTGGTCCTCAGACCTAAGTAGTAGTCTCCAAACCAACTCTTCAGAAACCCTATGTTGGTGGTTCCTATACAGTTTCTAAGATTCACAAAGTTTTACCTTGTTCCCCACTGACTTTTAATTCTTTGAAATTGCATTCAAAGGTTAGACCCAGTGGGACTGGGTGCTGTGCTAAATCACTTCAGTCATGTCTGACTCTTTGTGACTCCATGGACTGTAGCCCACCAGGCTCCTCTGTCCAGGGATTATCCAGGCAAGAAGACTGGCGTGGGTAACCATTTCCTTCTCCAGGGGATCTTCCCCACCCAGGGATCGAAACTGCGTCTCTTATGTCTCTTGCACTGGCAGGCAGATTTTTTATCACAGTGCCACCTGATTGGGGGTGGGGGGTGGGGGAGTCCTCAAACCTACAACATATCTAGGTTGGAAATAAGAGATCTTGAAAGCAGAAGCAAAAAGATGTTAAAACACTGCTCTCGTTCTACCAGAGCTATGATCTAAATTAATACCCACAGCTTTGTAAACACATATGCATGTTCATGGAATCTTCACCCACAAGGCTGTGATCTTCATCATTATCATCTTCATTAAAAGCAGATGGCAGCAACATGTTGCCTACACATTTAGATAATGTTTAAATAATTCCTAGAAAACCAGCCCAGCAGCCTAATCTATTCTTTAAGGAGCTTCAGTGGGAGCTGGAGGGGGAAGGGGGTTTATTTAGTACACAGTGGCTCCAAGAAATTAATTTATGGCCTAGGAAGATGAAGTACTGAAACTGGAAAAACATAAAACCCAAAATATACTAAAATCTCATTAATATCATTGGGATAAATTTTTGAGCTGTACCATTTTTATTTAATTTTTTCCCATTAGAAAAGTATTTGGTTTCTTATAGATCTGGAAAACATAGAAAAGCACATGCATTCAAATGTGTCCCATTTCTACCCAGAAATCATTGCTATTTAGCATTGTGGTGACTGTGCTTTCATTATATACAGCCTAGCCCTTCCACTCTGTGGCTATCCTTGAACTTCTATGTAAACACTTTGGGACCATCATTGAACACTCCCATATAAACACTATGTAGACTCTAGGATTCCCTGGTGGCTCAGACGTAAAGAGTCTGCCTGCAATGTGGGAGACCCAGGCTCTATCCCTGGGTTGGGAAGATTCCCTGGAGAAAGAAATGGCAACCCACTCCAGTATTCTTGTCTGGAAAATCCCATGGATGAAGGAGCCTGGCAGGCTACAGTCCATGGGGGCATCACAAAGAGTCGGACACGACTGAGCGACTTCGCTTTCAAACACTCTGGGCCTCTCAGAACAGCTCCCAGAACTTTCTGTTTTGGTGTCTTTCCCTGGTTATGCTCCCTGCATCAGCCAAACTTTGTGTTCTGTTTCTCCAGTGACAAAGCAAATCTCAGTTTTCTGGAACACTTGTTATACTTTGTTTGCATCCCAGCCCCAGAACCTTGAAGGCAGGAACCCTTCTGTGCTCTGCAGGCAGATACTAAGGAGGGGGAGGATCGACCCTGTTGGTCTGCTGAGAATTTGTTATTTTTTGAATGCAGCATATTTTTCAGTTAGTTTTCCCCCTGATAACACAAGATGCCTTGAAATCTCTATCATTTATTTTTGCTTTTGGAGACAAAAGATCATTTGAAGTAGCCTACGCTTATATCCTCTTTAGACAAATCTCAAAATCAGAATAAACTGATCTTCCCCACATTATTATTTTTCTTCTTTACTATATGTTAAAAAAATAAGCAGAAAGTTTTTTTAGGGCTATTTTTAGGGCTCAAACACCAAAAAAAAAAAAAAAGTTAGCTGCTACAACAACTCAATTTTAAAATGGTATTACAATTCTAAAATGAAATACATCTTTAAAACTTTTGGCCATCTAATAGCCAGTTTTTTTTTTTTTTCAATTGGCTTCTTTACTAGTTGTTCAGTCTCCTCCTTTAGAATAGTTGTAAAAACTATTTACTATAAGCTATGGCTATTACTGGGATAAAGTATTTTCCTGGACAAACAAAATATTTTTGTGTAGTGATTATTTTCAGGGGCGTTTATTTGATTTCTTCAGGAACTCTGTGGTGCAAATGAACCAGGGTGTTTTTTTCTATTGTGTGAGGAGAAACCGATTCACAGAATGTTTCATAACTTGATTTTCCTTTTTTGTGGAGTATCTCGGGTTTCTAATAGCACACATAAGCCCTTGACTTACACCGGTGAGTGGTCAAGGCCACTTGTGACCTCAAGGCCATGCAACTCATGAACGGCAGGCCTGAGACCAACCATCCCGTATCCAGGTCCATCACTCTTGGCGACTCACATCCCTTTCTATCCAACAGAACTACAGTCGTTTCTATTTAGGTGACTTAACTTAAGAGACCCTTGACTAGAGAGCTTTTGCTATACAGAAAATTCTCATGTTTGAAAAGCCTTATACTGGTGTTGGTGCTTCACAACTGTGTCTAAACCCATCAGTCCCTCAGCAGAGAGCATGCTGGGACGATGGAGGGAAAAATGAGCACCATAATGTCTTCCCAGTTCTGGAGGGTCCTCTGGAATGCAATTTCCTAGAGCTTGTTATTAATTCATCCAACAAATATTTATTAAGCACTTGCTCTGGTTCAGAGCCTGCTCTAGTTCAGGAGATAAAGCAGTGAATAAAAGAGACAAATAGCCCTTCTTCCTGGAGCTCACATTTTTATAATTGTCTTGGGACTTTATTTTTGTTTATATTGCTGTTAAAGCCTGCTTTAGCACCGCATATCTGAATGTGATCACTATGACTGATAATTTTCATGGTAGGACAATCCTTATTGTTTACTGGCTGCTTACCTGCCAGGCACCGTGCTAAGCAAGTCACGCCTTATCTCATGTAATCCTTGTAACCCCTTGTGTCTCAGGCTGGCATTGTAATTTTCACTCTATAAAATTAGTACATAGTAGGTCCAGGATTTTCACATAGGTCTTACTCCTAAACCTTTACCACTCTCCACACTGGTTTCTGTTAAGAATTGTTGTCTTAGATTGAAGATCCAAGCTACTAGTTCAGAGTGAAAATTGAAATTGCTTTTTGTTTTATTATCAGATAAATTCAAAATAAATTAGCCTTCAAATCAGATGGAAAGATACATTCATCCTTTAAGCCTGTTGTGAGGAGGTGAATTAAAAATGTAAACTTCAGGGCAGAGGATGTGTGTTTCAGCACTTTTTTTTTTAGCTTATTAGGTATGTTTCTTTTAAAAATACATTTATTTTAGGCTGCTGAGTCTTTGTTGCTGCGTACCGGCTTTCTCTAGTTGCAGAGATCATGGGCTACTCTCCAGTTGCAGCATGCAAGCTTCTGGTTCTAGTGGCTTCTCTTGTTATGGAACAAGGGCTCCATGGTGCACAGGCTTCAGTTGTTATGGTACATGAACTTAGTAGCTGGTGCCACATGGGGTTAGTTGCTTCATTGGCATGTGGGATCATCCCTGGACCAGGGATCAACATGGTGTCCCCTGCATTGCAAGACAGATTCCTAACCACTGGAAAACCAAGGAAGCCTTTATCACGTAAGTTTGTGCTACTGTTGAAAACGATACAAGGTCAAGAATACACAGTAGACTATATTGCATAAGTTAAAATTATGGCCTATAATTATTTTTGACTTTATCTTTGTTGGAAAATACACTTTGTAACTTAAGCTTATATTAAAAACATTAATTTATGCTGAGGCAAGTGAATTAGTAGAGGCTGACAGATCTGTGTATGACATTTTGCAGCTCTTCCCCAACCCAGATCTTTGATCATCTGTATAACCCCTGAGTCAAATTTTTCTTATGAAATGTTTGCCTGCTTTAATATCTGTTACTATTAACTATTAACTGGGTCCTGTCGTTGTGATTTCAACCATGAATTCAGCATAGCTGTGCGTTCTAGGATTAGAGGCAGTTTAGATCGCCACAGAGATATAAACAAGCATAGTGTAGTGGGGGGAAATTAATGAAGAGTATCACGTGATATTAATAGTGCTATTTATTGTGACAGCATCATATGGCAGGTACTCCTGGATAGTAGTTTATGTACATTATCTCATTCAGTCTTTACAGAAGCCCAATCTAAGACATAATTGATGCTGAGAAGTTAAAACTTGCATGGGGTTATACTGCTAAAAGGTATTCAGTCAGATTGCTGCTGCTGCTGTTAAGTCGCTTCAGTTTTGTCCGACTCTGTGCGACCCCATGGACAGTAGCCCACCAAGCTCCTCTGTCCCTGGGATTCTCCAGGCAAGAATACTGGAATGGGTTGCCATTTCCTTCTCCATCAGTCAGGATTGGACTCAAGGTAATTTAACTCTTCTCCACTATGTAATGGTGTCATGAGAATTCAGAAGTAGGAGAAATTAATGCAGACTAGAGAGACACACAGGAAGGCTTCATGGAGGCAATTTCTATACACTTACTTAAGTGTATAGTAAAACTCAAAAGTGACAGAATGATCTCTGTTCGTTTCCAAGGCAAACCATTCAATATCACAGTAATCCAAGTCTATGCCCCAACCAGTAACGCTGAAGAAACTGAAGTTGAACGGTTCTATGAAGACCTACAAGACCTTTTAGAACTAACCCCCAAAAAAGATGTCCTTTTCATTATAGGGGACTGGAATGAAAAAGTAGGAAGTCAAGAAACACCTGGAGTAACAGGCAAATTTGGCCTTGGAATATGGAATGAAGCAGGGCAAAGACTAATAGAGTTTGGCCAAGAAAATGCACTGATCATAGCAAACACCCTCTTCCAAAAACACAAGAGAAGACTCTACACATGGACATCACCAGATGGTCAACACCGAAATCAGATTGATTATATTCTTTGTAGCCAAAGATGGAGAAGCTCTATACAGTCAGCAAAAACAAGACCAGGAGCTGACTGTGGCTCAGATCATGAACTCCTTATTACCAAATTCAAACTTAAATTGAAGAAAGTAGGGAAAACCACTAGACCATTCAGGTATGACATAAATCAAATCCCTTATGATTATACAGTGGAAGTGAGAAATAGATTTAAGGGCCTAGATCTGATAGATAGAGTGCTTGATGAACTACGGAATGAGGTTCATGACATTGTACAGGAGACAGGGATCAAGACCATCCCCATGGCAAAGAAATGCAATAAAGCAAAATGGCTGTCTGGGGAGGCCTTACAAATAGCTTGAAAAGAAGAGAAGTGAAAAGCAAAGGAGAAAAGGAAAGATATAAGCATCTGAATGCAGAGTTCCAAAGAATAGCAAGAAGAGATAAGAAAGCCTTCTTCAGCAATCAATGCAAAGAAATAGAGGAGAACAACAGAATGGGAAAGACTAGAGATGGCTTCAAGAAAATTAGAGATACCAAGTGAACATTTCATGCAAAGATGGGCTCAAAAAAGGACAGAAATGTTCTGGACCTAACAGAAGCAGAAGATATTAAGAAGAGGTGGCAAGAATACACAGAAGAACTGTACAAAAAAGATCTTCACGACCCAGATAATCATGATGGTGTGATCACTCACCTAGAGCCAGACATCCTGGAATGTGAAGTCAAGTGAGCCTTAGAAAACATCACTATGAACAAAGCTAGTGGAGGTGATGGAATTCCAGTTGAGCTGTTTCAAATCCTGGAAGATGATGCCACAAAAGTGCTGCACTCAATATGCCAGCAAATTTGGAAAGCTCAGCAGTGGCCACAGGACTGGAAAAGGTCAGTTTTCATCCCAATTTCAAAGAAAGGCAATGCCAAAGAATGCTCAAACTACCACACAATTGCACTCATCTCACATGCTAGTAAAGTAATGTTCAAAATTCTCCAAGCCAGGCTTCAGCAATACATGAACCGTGAACTCCCTGATGTTCAAGCTGGTTTTAGACAAGGCAGAGGAACCATAGATCGAATTGCCAACATCTGCTGGATGATGGAAAAAGCAAGAGAGTTCCAGAAAAACATCTATTTCAGCTTTATTGACTATGCCAAAGCCTTTGTGTGGATCACAATCAACTGTGGAAAATTATGAAAGAGATGGGAATACCAGAGCACCTAACCTGCCTCTTGAGAAATCTGTATGCAGGTCAGGAAGCAACAGTTAGAACTGGACATGGAACAACAGACTGGTTCCAAATAGGAAAAGGAGTCCGTCAAGGCTGTATATTGTCACCCTGGTTATTTAACTTCTATGCAGAGTACATCATGAGAAATGCTGGACTGGTAGAAACACAAGCTGGAGTCAAGATTGCCGGGAGAAATATCAAGAACCTCAGATATGCAGATGACACCACCCTTAATGGCAGAAAGTGAAGAGGAACAAAAAAGCCTCTTGATGAAAGTGAAAGAAGAGAGTGAAAAAGTTGGCTTAAAACTCAACATTCAGAAAACGAAAATCATGGCATCTGGTCCCATCACTTCATGGGAAATAGATGGGGAAATAGTGGAAACAGTGTCAGACTTTATTTTTTGGGGTTCCAAAATCACTGCAGATGGTGACTGCAGCCATGAAATTAAAAGACACTTACTTCTTGGAAGGAAAGTTATGACCAACCTAGATAGCTTATTCAAAACAGAGACATTACTTTTTCGACTAAGGTCCGTCTAGTCAAGGCTATGGTTTTTCCTGTGGTCATGTATGGATGTGAGAGTTGGACTGTGAAGAAGGCTGAGTGCCAAATAATTGATGCTTTTGAAGTGTGGTGTTGGAGAAGACTCTTGAGAGTCCCTTGGACTACAACGAGATCCAACCAGTCCATTCTAAAGGAGATCAGCTCTGGGATTTCTTTGGAAGGAATGATGCTAAAGCTGAAACTCCAGTACTTTGGCCACCTCATGCGAAGGGTTGACTCATTGGAAAAGACTCTGATGCTGGGAGAGATTGAGTGCAGGAGGAGAAGGGGACAACCGAGGATGAGATGGCTGGATGGCATCACTGACTCGATGAACGTAAATCTGAGTGTACTCCGGGAGTTGGTGATGGACAGGGAGGCCTGGCATGCTGCGGTTCTTGGGGTCGCAAAGAATCGGACACGACTGAGTGGCTGATCTGAACTGAAGTAAAACTTGCAAGTAACATTTGAACTCCACTTGCATCTCTTGAGCATTCTAGGTGTAACTGACAGTTTTGATATCTATTTCCTTAATTATACTAAGATTAGATAAGGCATGTGAACATTACTGTCAATAATTAGTTATATAATCAAATAGTTGTAATGATCGAACTTCTCTATCTCATGTCTTATCCATATTGAAATCTGTGCACATTTTATTGTGGTCATCTTCATTTTTTTTTGGTCACAGCACAGAATGCTGAGGTTTGATCTCAAAGTTGCCTTCTTGTATTTTGTCTCAGATTCTAAGATTGCACCAAAAAGAAATTATATAAGATTTAAAGATATTCTTAATCAGAAAAAATAAATTGTGACAACATACAAGTGTTTAGAAAAAGTCATTAGGTACCTTGACCTTTATCATGACAAGTTCTATTATAAAGACAATTGAAACAATGCTCTTTGACTTTACAATGCACCTGTTCTGTGCCCAGAGCCATGACTGATCTTTACTGCTTTGTTACATGAATCGGAAAAATTTCCCCTCTATATTTTTTTACACTGTTTTGCAGGAGAATGTGCCTTGATAAGGAGAGGTAGGTATCTCCTCCTTGGGTGAATGCAGCCTAGAACCAGCACACAAGCTTGGCAGGTGAGAAGGGTGGACAGCAGCCCCTATTATCCCCTACTTCCTGTGAAACACACGGATGACAATCTTGCGTGTTTGTGCCTGTCACTCTAGAAGGAATACCTGGAAGAGTGCTGAGTATTTTGCATTCAGTTTTCATAGATCTATAGTAACCTGTTAGCACGTAGTGAGGAAACTGACTCAGGCCTGCAAAGAACACACAGCCATCATGTGTGGGAGCCAGGATTCAGACCAAGGTCTGATTAATCTGCTTTATTCTTGCTGATCAACTCACACATTATCTCTGCTCTGCAAAAATTTTCAAATTTGTTGGTGTCACAAACAACATTCATGGGAAAAAAACAGCAAACCAAACCTTCTATTCCTTGTGCACCTTAAATGCATCTCCATTTCTTTGCTTTTGTTCAATCTCTTCCTTCTACAAGGAGCCCCCATTTCTTCTTACTTGTATTCAAATCCTGCTTATTCTTCTAGATAGTGATGCTATTCACTTTGTGAATCACAAAGTGATTTACTTTGATAGGGAAATAATCTTTCTCCTACAAACCACCAAAGCACATCCTTTTCCCACTCTTCTGGATCTGATTTTGCACTATAGCTGTGTGTTTATATGCTTTTCCCACTCCCATGTTTGACTATAAACTTTTGAATGTTACTTATAAAGAACTATTCTTTTTATCGCCACTGCCTGACACAGTGTAGAAGCTCAAGTTATTTGACTCAATGAATAAATGTTTGAATGAATGAGTTAATCAACACTCATCAATGTTTCTTTTGAATAAAATGGTACTCAAGCAACCCATACCACTGGAAATGACAAAATTTAGGTAAGATATTTTAGAAAAATCTTTAAATATCAGAATCTTTAAAGGGCTGACATTGCAAATGTTATGGGTCAAATTATACTCTCTCTCCAAATTCATATGTTGAAGTCTTAATCCCCTTCAGACTGTGACTTTATTTGGAAATAGGATCACTTAACATGTAATCCATTGTTAAGAAGCTAGAGAGAAGCAATGCATGATCTATAGAGGAATAATCTAAACAACAAGGGCTTCCTTATCTGAAATCATGGAAGCCAGAAAGAAGTAGCACAAAATATTTCAAAGACTGAAGGAAAAAGAACTGTCTGCTCTGGATTTTATAGGTGGCAAAAATATTCTGCAGGAATGAAGGAAAACAAAATATGATGAAGGAAAACAAAGAGAATTTGTTGCTATCAGAACAACCATTAAAGCATGGCTAAAAGAACTTTTCTCAACGGGAAAGAAATAACAAAAGAAGAAGGTGGGCTTATAAAAGAAAGGAAGAATGATGAAGCATGTAAATCTGGAGATAAAAGGCTTCCTTTTGAGAATGAGTTTTTAAAAATTATGTTTGGTTGAAGCAAAAATTACATTATCTGATGTGGTGCTTAATGCATCTATTAATAGAAGAAATGATTAACTTATTTATATATTAAAAGTGAGGTGAATAAAGGGACCTCTATGGAATTAAGATTTCTACACTTTACTTGACATGGTAAAGTGTCAATATCAGAGATTCTATGTTATGTGCATATACTGCAATACACAGAGTAACTACTAAAATACTATTTGATAAGTGATACATTAAAAAATTTAAATCAAGGTGAAAATTTAAAAATATTAAGCAACTCACAAGGAGGCAAGAAAAAAGGGACTGAAGGATGAAAACCAGAACCACCAAACTGAAAATAAATAATAAGGGTAGATTTATGCTCCTGGAAAAAGGTCAGTTTTCATTCCAATTCCAAATAAAGGCAATGCCAAAGAATGCTCAAACTACCTCACAATGGCACTCATCTCACATGCTAGTAATGCTCAAAATTCTCCAGGCCAGGCTTCAGCAATACAGGAACCATGAAATCCCTGATGTTCAAGCTGGTTTTAGAAAAGGCAGAGGAACCAGCGATCAAATTGCCAATATCCGCTGGATCATCAAAAAAGCAAGAGAGTTCCAGAAAATCTATTTCTGCTTTATTGACTATGCCAAAGCCTTTGACTGTGTGGATCACAATAAACTGTGGAAAATTCTGAGAGAGATGGCAATACCAGACCACTTAACCTGCTTCTTGAGAAATCTGTATGCAGGTCAGGAAGCAACAGTTAGAACTGGACATGGAAGAACACACTGGTTCCAAATAGGAAAATGAAAGGCTGTATATTGTCACCCTGGTTATTTAACTTCTATGCAGAGTACATCATGAGAAATGCTGGACTGGTAGAAACACAAGCTGGAATCAAGATTGCCGGAAGAAATATCAAGAACCTCAGATATGCAGATGACACCACCCTTATGGCAGAAAGTGAAGAGGAACTAAAAAGCCTCTTGATGAAAGAAGAGAGTGAAAAAGTTGGCTTAAAACTCAACATTCAGAAAACAAAGATCGTGGCATCCGATCCCATCACTTCATGGAAAATGGATGGGGAAACAGTGGAAACAGTGTCAGACTTTATTTTTGGGGGCTCCAAAATCACTGCCGATGTTGACTGCAGCCATGAAATTAAAAGACGCTTACTCCTTGGAAGAAAAGTTATGACCAACCTAGGTAGCATATCAAGGCTGTATATTGTCACCCTGCTTATTTAACTTCTATGCAGAGTACATCATGAGAAATGCTGGACTGGTAGAAACACAAGCTGGAATCAAGATTGCCGGAAGAAATATCAAGAACCTCAGATATGCAGATGACACCACCCTTATGGCAGAAAGTGAAGAGGAACTAAAAAGCCTCTTGATGAAAGAAGAGAGTGAAAAAGTTGGCTTAAAACTCAACATTCAGAAAACAAAGATCGTGGCATCCGATCCCATCACTTCATGGAAAATGGATGGGGAAACAGTGGAAACAGTGTCAGACTTTATTTTTGGGGGCTCCAAAATCACTGCCGATGTTGACTGCAGCCATGAAATTAAAAGACGCTTACTCCTTGGAAGAAAAGTTATGACCAACCTAGGTAGCATATTGAAAAGCAGAGACATTACTTTTTCGACTAAGGTCCGTCTAGTCAAGGCTATGGTTTTTCCTGTGGTCATGTATGGATGTGAGAGTTGGACTGTGAAGAAGGCTGAGCACTGAAGAATTGATGCTTTTGAACTGTGGTGTTGGAGAAGACTCTTGAGAGTCCCTTGGCCTGCAAGGAGATCCAACCAATCCATTCTGAAGGAGATCAGCCCTGGGATTTCTTTGGAAGGAATGATGCTAAGGCTGAAACTCCAGTACTTTGGCCACCTCATGCGAAGAGTTGACTCATTGGAAAAGACTCTGGTGCTGGGAGAGATTGAGTGCAGGAGGAGAAGGGGACGACAAAGGATGAGATGGCTGGATGGCATCACGGACTCAATGGATATGAGTGTGAGTGAACTCTGGGAGTTGGTGATGGACAGGGCGGCCTGGCGTGCTGTGATTCATGGGCTCGTGAAGAGTCGGACACGACTGAGAGAGTGAATTGAACTGATGTTCCACCCTATCAGTAATTAATTTAAATGTAAACAGTCTTAATACACCATATAAAATATTGATGGAGTGGGTGAAAGACAGGACCTAATTTTATGCCTCTGTGAGAAACTCAGTAAAACAAAACAAGATAGGTTTGTTGAATGTAAAAGGATGTGGAAAATTCAGTATGAAGCATTATGTGCTCTGTAAGGTGTGCTTACATAGCACATGGATCTAGAATGTTCTTGAATGCCTTCCCCGTCAGGCCTAATGTCTAAGTGGAGTTTTCTAGAATCACTCAACTCACTTGTTCACCCATCCCTGCACTGTGACATCAGGTTAAAATAAATTATTCTTGCCGAATTCATCAGTCATCTTCATGGTATAAAGTTGACGTGTGTTTCTGATACCTTTTATTATTTGATCACTTAGTAGTATTTGGCAGAGAAGACTACTTCTTTGAAGCTCAATTCTTTTGTCCTGAATTGATACTGTTTTCTTCTTTTCTTTGACTTCCTTCTCAGTATATATATATTTAAATACTAAAGTTACATCTTGTGGACATTTTTCTTCATATTCTACATACTCTTGGGTGTAATCTCATAAATTTCTTCGGCTTACTTTTGGGCTTAGGTTTTGTGTGTGTGTGGCTTCTATCTGTTAACACTCTCAGATTTTTTTGTCAATACCATCCTATCCTCTGAGCTCCTGATTTATGTATCCAACCAGTCACTTGTTAGACATCTTGCTGACTAATAGACATCATAACCCAACATATCTAAAATGTAATATTCATAGTAACTTTCAAATCTGCATTGTGTCCAGTTTCCTGTTTCAGTGAATGGCATCAGAATCCACTCAGCTGCTCTAATGAGAGTCCCTTGGACTGCAAGGAGATCCAAGCAGTCCATTCTGAAGGAGATCAACCCTGGGATTTCTTTGGAAGGAATGATGCTAAAGCTGAAGCTCCAGTACTTTGGCCACCTCATGTGAAGAGTTGACTCATTGGAAAAGACCCTGATGCTGAGAGGGATTGGGTGCAGGAGGAGAAGGGGACGACCGAGGATGAGATGGCTGGATGGCATCACGGACTCGATGGACATGAGTCTGAGTGAACTCTGGGAGTTGGTGATGGACAGGGAGGCCTGGCATGCTTTGATTCATGGGGTCACAAAGAATTGGACATGACTGAGCAACTGAACTGAACTGAACTGATAGTTGATTTACAGACTTCCCAGGTGACTCAGTTGGTAAAGAATCCACCACCAGTGCAAGAGATGCAAGAGACATGGGTTCAATCCCTGGGTTGGGAGATCCTTTGAAGCAAGAAATGGCAAACCACTCCAGTATTCTTGCCTGGAAAGTCCCATGGACAGAGCAGCCTGGTGAGATTGCAAAGAGTTGGACACGACTGAGCATGCACAATTAATCCCTTAAGTGTGCATTAACTAAACACTTAACTACATGTGCAGTTAACTGCATGTGTTAATTTCTGTTGTATAGCACAGTGACTTAGTTTTACAAACACAAGTGTGTGTGTGTGTAAACATTCTTTTTCATACTCTTCTCCATTATGGCTTATCACAGGATATTAAATATAGTTCTCTGTGCTATGCAGTAGGAACTTGTTTATCCATTCTACATATAACAGTTTGCATCTGCTAATCCAAAACTCCCAATCCCTCCCTCCCCAACCCTGCTTCCCCTTGGCAACCACAGTCCACTCTCTGTTAATCTGTTTCTGTTTCATAGATATTCATTTGTGTCATATTTTAGATTCTATATATATATGTGATATTATATATTTGTCTTTCTTTTCTAATTTATTTCACTTAATATCTCTAGGTCTGTCCATGTTGCCCCAGATGGCACTATTTCATTCTTTTTTATGGTTGAGTAATATTCCATTGTATATATGAACCACACCTTCCTTATCCATTCCTTTTTGTCAATGGACATTTATGGAAGGTTGCTTGGCTATTGTGAATACTGCTGATTTGAACAAGGATACATGTATCTTTTTGAATTAGAGTTTTGTCTGGATATATGACCAGGAGTGGGATGGCTGGGCCATATGGCAGTTCTATTTTTAATTTTTTGAGGAACCTCTATACTGTTTTCCACAGTTGATGCATCAACTTAAACTCCCACCAGCAGTTTAGGAGGGGTCACTTTTCTCCACATGGGGTGTCATTCTTGATTCTTCAATGGATGCAGATTAAGGTCTTATTTCTCTGTTATCTGTCTATTTTTTAACATTTTGACAGCCATCACCCCCACCCCCAGATTTTGCAGGTGCCATCTTTTATTTGAATGACTGCCCCTAATTTTGCTGCTCCTCCCCATTCTCTGCAATGCTTCCTGCTACTGCTAAGTCACTTCAGTCGTTTCTGACTCTGTGCAACCCCATAGACAGCAGCCCACCAGACCCCCCCCGTCCCTGGGATTCTCCAGGCAAGAACACTGAAGTGGGTTGCCATTTCCTTTTCCAATGCATGAAAGGAAAAGTGAAAGCAAAGTCGCTCAGTCATGTCCAACTCTTCGAGACCCCCAAGGACTGCAGCCTACCAGGCTCCTCCATCCATGGGATTTTCCAGGCAAGAGTACTGGAGAGGGGCGCCATTGCCTTCTCCAGCAATGCTTCCTACCTGACTCTAATTTTCCTTTACTCAGAATGGTCACATCGCTCACATACTACTCTTGAAAGTGAAAGTGAAGTCGCTCAGTTGTGTCCGACTCTTTGCAACCCGATGGACTGTAGCCTAATAGGTTCCTCTGTCCATGGATTTTCCAGGCAAGAATACTGGAGTGGGTTGCCATTTCCTGGTTTCCCAATTCCCACTAGAGTTTAATCCAAACTCTTTAGTATGGGAATCATGAGTGCCTGCCATTTGGGAGCCCAAGGCATCTAACCTGGTGATTTACTATTTAAAGAACATGCTTAATCCCTCATTCCACAGGAAGCTCATCTTCTGCCTTCTATTTCAGACTTCTAGAGAAGTTTAGAGGTTTTTTTGGTCATCTGGTTCCTTTTTCCTATTGAGTTTCTGATTGATCTTTTTTATATGCCAAACATTTCCTTATGTGCTGGGCTTCATTTTGGAGGGTCTCCTCCTTATTTTTTAAAATTCTTCCAATATAACTTTAATGCAAGGCTATCACTAAGTGAGGGCTTCCCTGGCAGCTCAGTGGTAAAGAATATGGCTGCCAATACAGGAGATGTGGGTTCGATCCCTGGGTCAGGAAGATCCCCCAGAGAAGGAAATGATAACACGTTCTTGCTTGGGAACCCCCATGGACTGGGGAGTCTGATGGGTTACAATCCACAGGGTCACAGAAGAGTCAGACACAGCTTAGAGACTAAACAACAATAATGACTAACTTAACTGAAGAGACAGTATGTGACACTGAAGGCTTATAGCACAGTAGTTGGAATAACTTGAAACTGCATAGTAGTTATCACTGTCATAAGAATTATTTGATTTCACTGCCCATTCCCCTCCACTCTTTCTCTGCTAGAACACCCCCTCACCTGTCTCTCTCTCCTTCTCTGGTTTGATTGCCCTCCTGCACTCCTGGTCCCAGGCAGGACATGCCCTGGCTCAGGGGCCCTTCTGCTTGTGCTGCTTCCCACCTCGGTGTGTTGCTTCCTACACCCCTCTTCTTCTTTCTGAAGCATCAGATCCATCATGATGTTCTCCTAAACAACAACAACAAAAAAAATCAATTGCTTCAGTGGTAAGTTGCTTTATTCCCCCAGAATAAAGAACAACCGCTGTAGCAGATACCTTGTTTACTAAAGAGCAGTCTTAATTCCAGCTACATGCTAGCACACAGCTCTTTGCCACATGGCTCTGACTCTGTGCCCATCCTCTGCTTTGAGCATTCCTAAGGACAGCATTTTCACTTTACTGATCTTTTCTCCCCTTGTGTATTTTCTTCTTTGTTTCTTGGAACTCCTTACCACCACTCTATTTCCTAGTTAAGACTTTTCAAAAGTCAGATTTTAAGTTAATTCCTCCAACCAAGCTTCCCTGATGCTCTGGATTAGGTTGGGTGCTCCTGACATGTCTTCAAATGGCTCTGTGTTTTTCTTCCCTTGGAAAGTACCTGTGCTTCATTGCAATGATCTGCCTGCTCCCTGAGGGGAGGAGCTGTTTCGTCTTCACCACTGGACACTATGTGTCAGGTATACTCCCTGGTACATTATCAAAATAAAAAAATAGGGATGGCCAGATGGTTGTTGCCCAGCCTGCTATATTAATATCATGTGATTGGAGGTAATTTTCTTCAAAAGTAAAACAAAAGACACTCTGATTTTTTACAGTTGCTAAGAAAAGTGGATCAGATTCAGTCTTTCCTATTAGAGTCATCATTTTCCTAGAATATCTTCATTTAAAGCAGGCCTTCAGATATAGCCAGGTTACTAGAGGAGTGATTTGGCTAATCCATGTAGCATGAATTTTCTATCACATTTGTCTACATTTATACACTATTTTATTTTGCCTCATTTGAGCTAATTGTTCTTGAAATATTCTATATTCTATAAGACAAACGTAGTTTTTCAGAGCATTATTCTCTTGTGAGAAAGCTTTTTGAACCTTTAAGGATAAAAGAACCTCAGTCTCATTTTTTTCATCCCAAAACCTTTGATAATTTATTTTAAAATTATTTAGCTTATGTTTTTTAAACATTATATTATAGTACCATGTGATTTTTTAACCAGAGATTTCAGAATTACCTCTGGTTTTAAGCCAGTTTTACAAAATGGAGATAATTAAAACCCTTCAGAACAGAAAAGTGTTTCAGATAACTATGTCAAGGGACCGTCAGACCCCCTCAAGCTACAGGAAAATGCAGACAATTGTATCCCCAGTTTACAGGGGACAACATGAAAGTATAGAGCCTTAATACAAGGAAAGCATTTGTAGTTTTCTTTGAGTTTGTAAATGAATAGAATTTCATAGTTTGATATTGTATTTTCATATAAATGTCACATTAAAATAAAACTAAAACAAGTAAACTTTAAGATAATATAGTTGTATTAAACACAGTTTAAAAAGAGAAATGAAACTTTGGGGCGGAGTACTTGGCAGTACAAATGTACTGAAGACTTTTAGTTTCCTTTCCATGAAGTTAATCATTTGACTAAGGTGGTAAAAATATGAACTGACCTTCACATTTAAAATCGATATTGCTGCTGCTAAGTCACTTCAGTCGTGTCTGACTCTGTGTGACGCCATAGACGGCAGCCCACCAGGCTCCCCTGTCCCTGGGATTCTCCAGGCAAGAATGGAGTGGGTTGCCATTTCCTTCTCCAAAGCATGAAAGTGAAAAGTGAAAGTGAAGTCACTCAGTAGTATCCGACTCTTAACGACCCCATGGACTGCAGGCTTCCAGGCTTCTCCATCCATAGGATTTTCCAGGCAAGAGTACTGGAGTGGGGTGCCATTGCCTTAACCTTCTCTAAATAGAACATTCAGTTAAGGAAAGCCATTTTTTAAGACTCAACTATAATGTATGCAGATATGTGTGTGTGTGTGTGTGTGTGTGTATAGGTTTGTAGCATTCAAATGTAAAGTTCCACTGAATTTTAGAGCAAAAAGGGATCTTTCAGATCTGCTAGTTTTATGAAATTTCAAAGAATTAAAGTATTCTGATGATGTCTAGAAATGTAGCCTAGGAGTTCCCAAGTACAATTTCATGTCTTGATTCTGATGTGTGAGGAAATTTTCATCAATCCTTAATCCAAGAGAAAAAAATTACCAAATTTTTAAAAACATTCAATTACATTTGAAAAAATGTTTTTTCTACTGTTTTGATTGTTTCATGTTTTTAGAATTAAAAACATACTTTATTTGGGGCAATAAAAATTGACAGTCCTCCTTTTTCTCTGGGCTTGTGTATGGAATTTTATTTTAGCTTGTGATATCAAGCAATTTGACACTAAAGGATATTAGTCACTGCTGGTGCTGCCTAAGGTAAAGACAGGTAAGCTGAGGCCAGAGGTGTGAGATGATTTGTTCTAGATTGTAGTTTAGAACCCAGGTCCCCTGATTCACAGAGCAGGTCTGTTCCTACTCCCTGAGCTGCCTCAGAAAGCATGGGATACACACACACACACACGGATATATTGTGTTGTTTTTGTTCAGTCACTAAGTCTTGTTTGACTGTTTGAGACCTCATGGGCTGCAGCATGCCAGGCTCCTCTGTCTTCCACTATCTCCTGCAGTTTGCTCAGATTCATGTCCATTGAGTCAGTGATGCCATCTAACTATCTAAACTGCTGCCATCCCCTTCTCCATTTTTGGAGCATTTAATGGAATATTACTCAGACATAAAGAATGAAACAATGCCATTTGCAGCAGCCTGGATAGACCTAGAGATTATCATACTAAGTGAAGTCAAACAGAGAAAGACAAATATTATATGATATCACTTACATGTGGAATCTTAAAAACATGATGTAAATGAACTTATTTACAAAACAGAAAGGGACTCACAAACTTAGAAAAACAAATTTATGGTTACCAAAGGGGACAGCTATGTGTGTGGGGGGTAGGGGATAAATTAAGAGATTGAGATTAACAATACACACTATTATATATGAAATAGATAACCAACAAGGACCTAACTGTATGCTTTAGGGAACACTTTTCAATACTCTGTAGTAACCTATATGGGAAAGTGAAGTGAAGTGAAGTCTCTCAGTCGTGTCCGACTCTTCACTTCTTCACTTTACACTTGTTATTGTTGTTTCGTCACTAAATAGTGTGTAACTTTGTGTGATCCGGTGGACTGTAGTCTACCAGGCTCCTCTGTCCATGGAATCTTCCAGGGAAGAATACTGGAGTGAGTTGTTATTCTCTTCTCCAGGGGATCTTTCTGACCCACAGATGAAACCTGAATCTCCTGCAATGGTAGGTGGATTCTTTACCACCGAGCCACCAGGGAAGCCCAGATATATGCATGCGTATAACTAAATCACTTTGTTGTACACCCACCTGAAACAAACACAAATTTATAAACCAATTATACCCCAATATAAAATAAAAATTTGAAAACAAATACAAAGAGAGCATGGGATAGCTTCTCTCCCCCTTCTGTGCCAAATTCAACAGTGGGAAGCTGAGTCGTCCATTAAGATCCTATTCACTAATTCATAAGGTGTTAAAAATTAAACTTATCTTTTTGTCAAGTACCTTTCCTTTATTAATTATCCCAATCACAACAGATTCAATCGACTAATAATCCTTGTTACATGTATTTCCAGCTTATCAATAAGGTCCATTGAGGTACTATAGTCTACGTGAAAGAAAGTTTATTTGAAAATTATTAGAGCATTTACAATGAAGGTAAATAAAGCCAGCCTGGTCTCAACAGGAGAATAGTGGGAAATTCATGAGGAGGGAAAATTACTTTCAATAGTAATTTTAAGTAGATGCAGTCTCCAGCATTGAGTCTATGGAAGATAACATCTTAAATATAAATTTCATTCTCTGATGGCAGAAAAACTCTTAAACAGCTGGAGTCCAGGGAAGAAAATAGCCTCGAGTAGGGTACAATTCCAAAACATACAATAAAACCAAGTGCCTGATATTTTTATTTAGTATTTATCTTGAAAGGGAGGCAAATAAATATTTAAAAAACAAAGTCAATAATTTTGTTTTTATTTGTTCAGACAAATGAAAAGGTCAGTCACCGAACTCCTGAGATGATGAGCTCCCAGCAGACAGGACCACTGCAGTGAGTTGTTTTATTTTTTCTTTTGTCTTGTAATTTCTGCCAGTTTGCAAAGAGCATGTACATTTACATAATATAAAGCAATGTGTTATCAATACAGCAAAACACAGGATACAGCAGCTGGAGCTGGCAAAATTAACTGGACCTAAGGGGGAATTAACTCTTTTAGACTACACTAAATGTTCCCAGGACCTCTAGAAAGTAGACATTTTGGAGGTTGATGGCAGGAACCTCCTCTGCGATGCCTACCATTTCTGCAGATGGTACATACAAGGTACAAAAAAAATTGAACAGCAGGAAATTAGAAATAATCCCTATGTTTCTATGAGGCACTAATATTTTATGAAACACATTCAGTCAGAATCTCAAACCATTCCTGTGATAAAGTGCAGGTAACACAGGTGGGAGAAGTGAGGTTCAGAAGCTTCCAGGAGCTTTCTCTAGTGGAAATTGGTATCATGCAACTCCAGATTCAGCCTCCCTGCCACACTCCTCCACTCCATATCCAACAAATGTGTTCTTCTGAAAATTATTATTCAGTTGTCTTGGGAAATGCTTGCATTTCAAGATTTGTGCTCCAAGCACATTCATTTTATCTGGAAGATGGCTATTGCTTTCTCCCAAAGCTTGTCATGACCACATACTTAGAGTCTTGGGACAGGAATCTTGCAGATAAAGGCATGAAGTAAAGAGTTTGCCCAAACTCCAGGCCAGATCCAACCCCATGATTTGGTAACCATGTCTCTGGGCTTTCACTTTCTTTCCAACACAACCTGCTCCTTCTCAAATCTTCTTTCTTTTACTTTCTGACTCTCTGCAATTTCTTTCTGACTCTTTGCAACCCTTTGGACTGTAGCCCACCAGGTTGTTCTGTCCATGGGATTCTTCAGGAAGATTATTGAAGTAGGTTTCCATGCCCTTCTCCAGAGGATCTGCATGACCCAGGAATAGTCCTAAAACCCTTGTCTAACTCTGAGGGCTGAGAAGTCACATGATATAAGAAGATGAGTATGTGTAGAAAGGTTCTAAGAACTAAACTAATACGAAGCAGTATTGGGGGTACTTGACTGGTCAAGTGGACTCTCCCAAGCCATGGATGGCTCCATTTCCGTCTTGCTGGGGTTTCCCTGGCACTGATGCTCTGACCTTCCTCTTCCCTGATCCATCTCCAGCAACATAGGGAAATTTCTTGAGTTACATTTTGCAGTGAGATTTCCTGTTAATTTTGGTATCTGTAAACTTCTAGGGAGATCTTTTAGCTTAATGATGTTGTGACCTTAGTCGCTGACTTGTATTTGCATTTCATTCATATTTTAAAACAAATGAAATTCAGCATATTTCCCCTCAAACTCTTAAGACATCTACCCTTTTGTTCCACCTTACAGTTAGTTATCCTGGGCTTTGGAGTAAATCATGAAATGAGTAAGAATTTTGAGAGAGATGAAGATTCAACTATAGATGCTTGATTTATGATAGATTCAGTTAAAATGCAGAGAAAGCAATGGCACCCCACTCCAGTACTCTTGCCTGGAAAATCCCATGAGCAGAGGAGCCTCATAGGCTGCAGTCCATGGGGTCGTGAATAGTCGGACATGAATGAGCGACTTCACTTTCACTATTCACTTTCATGCATTGGAAAAGGAAATGGCAACACACTCCAGTGTTCTTGCCTGGAGAATCCCAGGGATGAGGGAGCCAGGTGGGCTGCCATCTATTGGGGTCACACAGAGTCAGACACGACTGAAGCGACTTAGCAGCAGCAGCAGCAGTTAAAATGCTTTGATTTCAGAGAGCTCATCTGAACGTTATCAAAAGGAAGCAGAGTGTGAGGCTTGGGATGTGGAACTAGAAGCTCTCATCCTGATCTCACCACTAAGTTGCTCTGTGAACCCTGGGCAAGTCACTCTCTGTGGCCCAATGGATTATATGGGGTTAAGGCTGCTATCCTCAAGTCGCTGGTAACAAAAATGTTTCACTGGAAATTCTTGACAGGTGTCTGCTGCTTCCATATCTCTGGGAAACAGGCTACAAACATATACATAAAAACATATTCTCCCTTAGGTTTTTGGAAATGACTGAATCAGGTTCTTGAAGCATTTTGACAAGTCTCAGACAAAGTTCCCTAATCTTAAACCTGGAGAATAGAAAGGTTCATCAGTTATGTTTTTATTTATTTCTAACTATTGTCTAGTTATGGAGTGGCAGGCATCTTAATTGTATATTAATTAGGAGTTGATTACATTAACTCCTTTTATAGCAGCAAGTGATTATTAACTTTCAAAGAAAAAGCTCTTTTAGTTTAAGGAGTCCACACAGTTTTTCAGGTGAAAAAGAATACACTGTGAGACCTTAGAACAGAACTCTCAATGTCTCCAGATGTTCCATCCCTTGAACTTCAGGACAGAATGTGTCTTGGAGAGCAGGTCAATCATGCAATTCAGACCTCTTCTAAGAGGGGGTTATAAACACATCAGGGCATTGGAATAGACACTTGGGGTTTGGAGCTGAGCTTCCTCGTCTTACAATGTCTTTGATCTTGGACAAGCTCGATGTTTGATTTGAGAGTTGCCACTGTGTTGTTGCTGGCTGTGACGGACCGCACAGAAGCATGGCTGAGAGGAGCCATCCCATGTCCGAGGTCAGGGGCGGCGGCTGAGAGGAGTTACCCCACACCAAAGGTTAAGGGTGGTGGCCCGGTGTGCCAGGCTGTGACAGTGTGGGAGCAGCCGAGAGGAGCTACCCCACATCAGAGGTCAGGGGCAGCAGCCAGGAGGAACAACCCCACATCCAAGGAGCGGTGGCTAGGCGGGTGCAGGAGGTCCGAGAGGAGCTACTCCATGTTCAAGGTCAGGAGGGGTGGCTGTGAGGAGATACCCTTTGTCCAAGCTAAGGAGCAGCAGCTGCACTTTGCTGGAGCAGCCATGAAGAGATACCCATGTCCAAGATAAGAGAAACCCAAGTAAGATGGTAAGTGTTGCAAGAGGGCATCAGAGGGCAGACACACTGAAACCATAATCACAGAAAACTAGCCAATCTGATCACACGGACCACAGCCTCATCTAACTCAATGAAACTAAGCCATGCCCTGTGGGGCCACCAAAGACGGGGGGGTCATGGTGGAGAGGTCTTAGGGGTGGCTGTGAGGAGATACCCTTTGTCCAAGCTAAGGAGCAGCAGCTGCACTTTGCTGGAGCAGCCATGAAGAGATACCCCATGTCCAAGATAAGAGAAACCCAAGTAAGATGGTAAGTGTTGCAAGAGGGCATCAGAGGGCAGACACACTGAAACCATAATCACAGAAAACTAGCCAATCTGATCACACGGACCACAGCCTCATCTAACTCAATGAAACTAAGCCATGCCCTGTGGGGCCACCAAAGACGGGGGGGTCATGGTGGAGAGGTCTGACAGAATGTGGTCCACTGGAGAAGGGAATGGCAAACCACTTCAGTATTGTCTTGAGAACCCCATGAACAGTATGAAAAGGCAAAATGATAAGATACTGAAAGAGGAACTCCCCAGGTCAGTAGATGCAGATCAGTGGAAAAATAACTCCAGAAAGAATGAAGGGATGGAGTCAAAGCAAAAACAATACCAAGTTGTAGATGGGACTGGTGATAGAAGCAAGATTCAATGTTGTAAAGAGCAATATTGCATAGGAACCTTGAATGTTAGGTTCATGAATCAAGGCAAATAGGAAGTGGTCAAACAGAAGATGGCAAGAGTGAAGGTCGACATTCTAGGAATCAGCGAACTAAAATGGACTGGAATGGGTGAATTTAACTCAGATGACCACCATATCTACTACTGTGGGCAGGAATCCCTTAGAAGAAATGGAGTAGCCATCATGGTCAACAAAAGAGTCCAAAATGCAGTACTTAGATGCAGTCTCAAAAATGACTTATCTGAATTATCTCTGTTTCCAAGGCAAACCATTCAGTATCACAGTAATCCAAGTCTATGCCCCAACCAATAATGCTGAAGAAGCTGAAGTTGAACGGTTCTATGAAGACCTACAAGACCTTTTAGAATTAACACCTAAAAAAGATGCCGTTTGCATTATAGGGGACTGGAATGCAAAAGTAGGAAGTCAAGAAACACCTGGAGCAACAGGCAAATTTGGCCTTGGAATATGGAATGAAGCAGGGCAAAGGCTAATAGAGTTTTGCCAAGAGAATGCACTGGTCATAGCAAACACCCTCTTCCAACAACACAAGAGAAGACTCTACACATGGACATCACCAGATGGTCAACACCAAAATCAGATTGATTATATTATTTGTAGCCAAAGATGGAGAAGCTTGATACAGTCAGCAAAAACAAGACCGGGAGCTGACTGTGGCTCAGATCATGAACTCCTTATTGCCAAATTCAGACTTAAATCAAAGAAAGTAGGGAAAACCACTAGACCATTCAGGTATGACCTAAATCAAATCCCTTATGATTATACTGTGGAAGTGAGAAATAGATTTAAGGGATTACAACTGATAGATAGACTTTCTGATGAACTGTGGACTGAGGTTCATGACATTGTACAGGAGACAGGGATCAAGACCATCCCCATGGAAAAGAAATGCAAAAAAGCAAAATGGCTGTCTGAGGAGGCCTTACAAATAGCTGTGAAAAGAAGAGAAGTGAAAAGCAAAGGAGAAAAGGAAAGATATAGGCATCTGAATGTAGAGTTCCAAAGAATAGCAAGGAGAGATAAGAAAACCTTCCTCAGCAATCAGTGCAAAGAAATAGAGGAAAACAACAGAATGGGAAAGACTATAGATCTCTTCAAGAAAATTAGAGATACCAAGTGAACATTTCATGCAAAGATGGGCTCGAAAAAGGACAGAAATGGTATGGACCTAACAGAAGCAGAAGATGTTAAGAAGAGGTGGCAAGAATACACAGAAGAACTGTACAAAAAAGATCTTCATGTCCCAGATAATCACGATGGTGTGATCACTCACCTAGAGCCAGACATCCTGGAATGTGAAGTCAAGTGGGCCTTAGAAAACATCACCATGAACAAAGCTAGTGGTGGTGACAGAATTCCAGTTGAGTTATTTCAAATCCTGGATGATGATAACGTGAAAGTGCTGCATTCAATATGCCAGCAAATTTGGAAAACTCAGCAGTGTCCACAGGATGGGAAAAGGTCAGTTTTCATTCCAATCCCAAAGAAAGGCAATGCTCTAACTACCACACAATTGCACTCATCTCACATGCTAGTAAAGTAATGCTCAAAATTCTCCAAGCCACGCTTCAGCAATACGTGAACCATGAAATCCCTGATGTTCAAACTGGTTTTAGAAAAGGCAGAGGAACCAGAGATCAAATTAACAACATTATCTACTGGATCATGGAAAAAGCAAGAGAGTTCCAGAAACACATCTATTTCTGCTTTATTGGCTATGCCAAAGCCTTTGACTGTGTGGATCACAATAAACTGTGGAATATTCTGAAAGGGATGGAAATACCAGAGCACCTGACCTGCCTCTTGAGAAATCAGTATGCAGATCAGGAAGCAACAGTTAGAACTGGGCATGGAACAACAGACTGGTTCCAAATAGGAAAAGGAGTACGTCAAGGCTGTATATTGTCATCCTGCTTATTTAACTTCTATGCAGAGTACATCATGAGAAACACTGGGCTGGAAGAAGCATAAGCTGGAATCAAGATTGCTGGGAGAAATATCAATTACCTCAGATATGCAGATGACACCACCCTTATGGCAGAAAGTAAAGAGGAACTAAAAAGCCTCTTGATGAAAGTGAAAGAGGAGAGTAAAAAAGTTGGCTTAAAGCTCAACATTCAGAAAAGGAAGATCATGGCATCCAGTCCCATCACTTCATGAGAAATAGATGGGGAAACAGTGTCAGACTTTGTTTTGGGGGGCTCCAAAATCACTGCAGATGGTGACTGCAGCCATGAAATTAAAAGATGCTTATTCCTTGCAAGGAAAGTTATGACCAACCTAGACAGCATGTTCAAAAGCAGAGATATTACTTTGCCAACGAGGGTCCATCTAGTCAAGGCTATCGTTTTTCCACTGGTCATGTATGAATGTAAAAGTTGGACTGTGAGGAAAGCTCATCGCCAAGGAATTTATGCTTTTGTATTGCTGTGTTGGAGAAGGCTCTTGAGAGTCCCTTGGACTGCAAGGAGATCCAACCAGTCGATCTTAAAGGAGATCAGTCCTGGGTGTTCTTTGGAAGGACTGATGCTAAAGCTGAAACTCCAGTACTTTGGCCACCTCATGGGAAGAGTTGACTCATTGAAAAGACTCTGATGCTGGGAGGGATTGGGGGCAGGAGGAGAAGGGGATGGCAGAGGAAGAGATGGCTGGATGGCATCACCGACTCAATGACATGAGTTTGAGTGAACTCTGGGAATTGGTGATGGACAGGGAGGCCTGGCATGCTGCAATTCAGGGGGTCGCAAAGAGTAGGACGCAACTGAGTTACTGAACTGAACTGAAGTGGCTTTTTGCAAAACTCAAATGAACAATATGAAAATGCTTGAAGTGAAGCAGTGAAGTCGCTCAGTCATGTCCGACTCTTTGCAACCCCATGTGGACTGTAGCCTACCAAGCTTCTCTGTACATGGGATTCTCCAGGCAAGTATACTGGAGTGGGTTACTATTTCCTTCTCCAGGGGATCTTCCCGACCCAGGGATCGAACCCGGGTCTCCTGCATTGGAGGCAGACCCTTTTATCTCTGAGCCACCAGAGAAGCCCAAGAAAATGCTTAGAAACCAGATACACATGCAAGGATTCACTGCTACCTGTCCTGTCCATCCAAAGTTATCTCTCATTATCCTCCAGAGCAAAGACAATTTCCAAACCACTCAAGGGAGAACAGGCTTAGAGGTAACTCTGATAGATGCACAGGGTGGGGTTCACGTTTACACACTGAAATGACAGAGGAGGTTCCAAAAAGAAGTGAGTCATGCTGACACCTGGAGAAACTTGGAGGGAATTAGATTTCCTTCTTGGCACATTTCAGGGAGAGGCAGGTCTAGATTCCCTCCTCCACTGTGATTCTACGGTTAAGAGTCTTACCCCCAAGGTGCTTGAGAAATCTTCCTCCCATTTTCCTATATTTTCCACCTCCTTGTTGGAGGATAGAACATTTGTCATGCTCATAGGACACATGGACAGAGGATTTGGAGATGGGCTAGTGGTATAAGTCCAGGCTAGACAGCTAACTCTCCTTTAAATTCTGGGTCCATATCAATACCTTCAAGTCCTTCTGAAGTTGCCCTCAGTTCAGTCACTCAGTCGTGTCCAACTCTTTGGGACCCATGGACTGCAGCATGACAGGCCTCCCTGTTCATCACCAACTCCTGGAGCTAGCTCAAACTCATGTCCATCGAGTCAGTGATGGCATCCAACCATCTTATCCACTGTCACTCCCTTCTCCTCCTGCCTTCAATGTTTTCCAGCATTAGGGTCTTTTCTAATAAGTCAGTTCTTCCCATTAGGTGGCCGAAGTATCAGAGCTTCAGCATCAGTCCTTCCAATGAATAATCAGGACCGATATCCTTTAGGATGGACTGGTTGCATTTCCTTGCAGTCCAAGGGATTCTCAAGAGCCTTCTCCAACACCATAGTTCAAATGCATCCATTCTTTGATGTTCAGCTTTCTTTATGGTCCAACTCTCACATACATACATGGCTACTGGAAAAACCATAGCTTTGATTAGATGGACCTTTGTTGGCAAAGTAATGTCTCTTTTTAAATATGCTCTCTAGGTTGGTCATAGCTTTTCTTGCGCTCAGTTCAGTTCAGCCACTCAGTCGTGTCTGACTCTTTGTGACCCCATGAATCGCTGCATGCCAGGCCTCCCTTTCAATCACCAACTCCCAGAGTTCACTCAGACTCATGTCCATCGAGTCAGTGATGCCATCCAGCCATCTCATCCTCGGTCATCCCCTTCTCCTCCTGCCCCTAATCCCTCCCAGCATCAGAGTCTTTTCCAATGAGTCAACTCTTCGCATGAGCTGGCCACAGTACTGGAGATTCAGCTTTAGCATAATTCCTTCCAAAGAAATCTGAGGGCTGATCTCCTTCAGAATGGATTGGTTGGATCTCCTTGCAGGCCAAGGGACTCTTAAGAGTCTTCTCCAACACCACAGTTCAAAAGCATCAATTCTTTGGCACTCAGCATTCTTCGCAGTCCAACTCTCACATCCATACATGACCACAGGAAAAACCATAGCCTTGACTAGACGGACCTTAGTCGGCAAAGTAATGTCTCTGCTTTTGAATATGCTATCTAGGTTGGTCATAACTTTCCTTGCAAGGAGTAAGCGTCTTTTAATTTCATGGCTGCAGTCACCATCTGCAGTGATTTTGGAGCCCAAAAAAACAAAGTCTGACACTGTTTCTACTGTTTCCCCATCTATTTCCCATGAAGTGATGGGGCCAGATGCCATGATCTTC
>SJXQ01009733.1:134935-144976 GCA_006408695.1 Aepyceros melampus
TAGGGTCGCAAAGAGTCGGACACGACTGAGCGACTGAACTGAACTGAATTGAAATGAAAAGATGTTCATAATGAGCTAAATGATATTTTATTAAAAAATGCATCCATATATTTATGGAAATATGTACAATAAAAAGTGGTTATCTAGTTACCATGATATTATAGAACAACTTCCAAACTCACATAAGAGAATTCTTACAAATGTCTTTATAATGCATGTACATTTTCTTACTGAGAAAAAAGTAAATATATTTACTTGAAGTAATATGAAGAGGAAATTGAAGAATAGCTATGTGTGATATAATTTTACTACATAAAATATGTACATATATGTTTGTCTATGAATGAAAATACTGGAAGGATACATGGTTAATTTGTAATAGTGATTCTGTATTTCTAGTAAGTGGTAGATTTATGGTAGAAATTCCAGTCTATGCCATTTGAATGTTTTGCAACCATATGCATTTCAAATTCATCTGTATATAGCGATCTTAGCTAATACACAGATTCATTTTTTATATATAGTAGTATTCTCTAGGCAATGGCAACTCTCTCCTCCTATTTATACTCAGAGAAATATGATTCTCTAATATTCCAAGGACTTGAATAACATTCTAAAATAATACAAGTACTAATTAAAATGTATTGCCACTTCTGAAGAATAGTAAAACAGTGTTCATTATTTTGAAATTTGCTTCAGAGCATATAATTTGTCCTTTAACAGTTAATATATTTTTAAAATATTTTTTACTATTTTTGCCATAAAAACTGATGCAAAGAGAATGATTAAAATATGTGCTTTAGTAAATAATCAAGAAGACATTGGATGAATAAATGTGATGCATTTTAATGAGAGTCACTTCTGATAACTAAAATCCTGATTCTCAGATTTAAAATGAACTTGATAAAATGGAATCTTTACAATTCAGTAAAAGTAAAAGTGTTAGTCTCTCAGTCGTGCCCAACTCTTTGGGACCCCATAGACTGCAGCCCACCAGGCTCCTCTGCCTGTGGGATTTTCCAGGCAAGGATACTGGAGTGGGTTGCCATTTCCTTCTCCAAGGGATCTTCTCGACCCAGGGATTGAACCCAGGTCTCCTGCACTGCAGGCAGATTCTTTATTATCTGAGCTAGGAGGGAAGCCCCAAAATTTCAGTATCTTAATTCCATTTACTTTGATTTCATATTTATTCTAAAAACGAAGATATTTGATAAACAACAAGGACCTACATTATAGTACAGGAAATTATATTCATTGTCTTATAATAACCTACAATGGAAAGAATCTGAAAAGGAACATATATATATGTATGTATGTATGTATGTGTATATATATACTTAGATATATGTGTGTGCAAGCTAAGTCGTTTCAGTTATGTCCGACTCTATGCAACGCTATGGACTGTAGCCCATCAGGCTCCTCTGTCCATGGGATTCTCTAGGCAAGAAAACTGAAGTGGGTTGCTATGCCCTCCTAGAGGGATCTTCCCCACCCCAGAATCCAAACTGCCACTATTGTCTCCTGCATTTGTAGTTGGGTTCTTTGCCACTTGCGCCACCTGGTGGCTCAGATGGTAAAGAACCTGCCTGACAATGCTAGAGACGTAAGAGAACAGGGTTCGATCCCTGGTTGGGAAGATCCCCTGAAGAAGGGAAAGGCAACCCACTCCGGTATTCTGGCCTGGAGGATTCCATGGACAGAGGAGCCTGGTGGGCTACAGACCATGGGATCACGGAAAGTCAGACAACCGAGCGACTAACACACACACACACACACACACACACACACATATATATAAAGCTGAATCATTTTGCTGTACACTTGAAATATTGTAAATGAACTATCATTGAATAAAAAATTAAAATTAAAAACTAAAATATTTGACTTAGATTGGAAAAAATTAAAAGAATGATTGAACAGGCAATATCATAAATAAAATCAGAAATAACTACTTCACTTTATCTAACCTTTGGAAACAATTGTGGAATATCAAACTTGTACATACAGGTGAAACAGAACAAATGTATCTCATTTTCAGGTCAAGCAAAAATTAATCAGCTTGTTTGTGTGTTTTTTTTCTTTTTAACTCTGGTGTTCTGTGGTCCTTTCTGACAGCCCACTTATGCCACCTAGTACTGGAAAAAAACTGACCTTAGAAAAATAAATTCTATTTTATATCTGTGAAAAGTAAAAGAATGTTTTTTTTATTTATCCAAAAGGGAAATGCATTTCTTTTGTGGTATATTTATTTAAACTTTGCCACAGTTGAACACATATCATAGCAGTACTAATTAGTGAAACCAGGTTAAAGCTTAGTTGATTAACTGAAGGAAGAAGTATATATCATATAATTCCTTGTTGCATAATTAAATAGACATTTCTATATAAATAACATGAAGGGTGCCCTTTAGGTAAAGTTTAATTATCTGAAAATATAGCTGCAATTACTGTCATTAAATTTTTTTAGTGAAAAAGTAGTTTATAAGAAATCATAAGACTATGTTATTAAACATGATCAAGCTATCAGAAAGTGTTTTTAAAATGATACCTAAGAATTAATCAGTGAAATCTAAGGTAACTTGGCGTATATACACTATACTATTTATAAGTGAGTTTTTGTTTGCTTTTAATGTTTTTCCATTTTTTTGTAAACAATATGTAGGAAAGTAAGTTGAAATATTTATAGTCTTTGATGGCTTATCAAAATTGTTATTTTTCACAGAAACTCACATGATAATAGGATTATACTTCATTTTCCTTAATTAAAGTAACTAAATCATAACATAAACACATTCCTTTTGGTTGGGAAAATCAAGTAAGTGTCAAAATTAATGGATATGTACTATTTTTTAGTTTATTGTCATTTTACTGAAGGCTAAGACCATGTTGAAATAGTTTCTAAAATCAAGATGTTACACATTGTTTATAAAATTTTTCTCCTCAAGCATATCTAACAGCAAAGAAGTTGATATATATCCCCTAGAATTCTGGGGGGAAACTAGGCCAAAACAGCTTACAACAAATTCATTTTTTTCTTAAATCTTTAGTGTCCTTTGAAAAATGCACACGGATTTTACATTCTGTTCCATGATATGCATTTGTTTCAATAAAAATGAAGATTTCTTTCAACTGAAATTTGGAGATAAAATTGATGTTACAGAAAGAGGCACTCATATTTATATTATGAGTTTGCGTAACTTTGTGTGGAAGTTAAGTTTGAGAAACATAGTGCTATCAAATGTCAGGGCCTATATTTGAGACTGAAAAGATGGGATATCATGTAATTTCTCTTTAGATGTATAGGAAAAAGAAATTAATGTAACATTTAATTTGAGCCTGGAAAAAAAATCCTCTACTTAACACTACTAGTGTGAAACACTTACATTGAGGGAACCGATTAATTTTTGGTCATTTCAAAATTGTCATTGAGTATTTATTGTTATTTTTAACCAAACCTGAATCTTTGTAATTTTGACTAATTTTGATTTTAGTTCTGTTCTCAGTGTCAATACTCCTAAAAGCATAATCCCGAAGTTAAACTACCTATGAGTGTTCCTAAAGACAAAACAAATTTTAATATATGTTGAAATATGAGTGTGCCCTTTTCCCTTCTGTAATGTGTGTGTGTGTGGTGGGGAGGGGAGAAAGGGAGTGAGAATTACCTGGATCTACTTTTTAGGTGAACAGAATGAATATATGACCAAGCTCAAAAAAACAAAATCTCATATGGCAATGATGTAAGTCAAAATAAACACTGTTCAATTGTTAAAAACAAGTAAACACAAAATCATCCATCTACTTGGGGATATATATATATTTGTAGCTAATTCATCTTAATGGACTCAAGTTGTTCTAGCTAATCAAACACTCTGTAGGAAGTATACAGATACTCTGTTGGTTGGTTGGTTCAGTCGCTCAGTCGTGTCCGACTCTCTGTGACCCCATGAATCGCAGCACGCCAGGCCTCCCTGTCCATCACCAACTCCTGGAGTTCACTCAGACTCACATCCTTTGAGTCCATGATGCCATCCAGCTATCTCATCCTCGGTCGTCCCCTTCTCCTCCTGCCCCCAATCCCTCCCAGCATCAGGGTCTTTTCCAATGAGTCAACTCTTTGCATAAGGTGGCCAAAGTACTGGAGCTTCAGTTTTAGCATCATTCCTTCCAAAGAAATCCCAGGGTTGATCTCCTTCAGAATGGACTGGTTGGATCTCCTTGCAGTCCAAGGGACTCTCAAGAGTCTTCTCCAACACCACAGTTCAAAAGCATCAATTCTTTGGCACTCAGCCTTCTTCACAGTCCAACTCTCACATCCATACATGACCACAGGAAAAACCATAACCTTGACTAGACGGACCTTAGTCGGCAAAGTAATGTCTCTGCTTTTGAATATACTATCTAGGTTGGTCATAACTTTTTTTCCAAGGAGTAAGCATCTTTTAATTTCATGGCTGCAGTCACCATCTACAGTGATTTTGGAGCCCAAAAAAATAAAGTCTGACACTGTTTCCACTGTTTCCCCATCTATTTCCCATGAAGTGATTATTTTGTCCCAATGGAATAGATGACAAATTGAAATGCAGAGAATAAAAGGTTTACCTAAGGTTACATAGCTAGATGATACTTGGTGAAACCAGGATTGAAACAGGACTTGGCTTCTTAAATTCTTTATCTCAGTAATTTATCTAAAAATTAATAGCTGTTCCATTGATTGAAGAGATTAAAACTACCTATTATGTCCCTTTTTCTTTTTTTATAATTTCCAAATTTACATTAAGTCTATATTACATGTATAAATAACAAAATCTTCTAAAATACTGTATTATTTACTTTACTGCCTATCACATGAGAGTCTTATAGTAGCTGTATATTGTTTTAGTCTCTTCATTAATATTTTTTGAAATAAACTCTTCTCTATGCCATGTATATCTTTAGAGCTATCATTTTGGGGCTTCCCTGGTGGCTCAGATGGTAAAGAGGTATCATTTATGGTATCACAGGTTCCTTGCCTCAGGTATAGACTTTTCACTGAAGTCTAGCTAATCAATATATTCCATCTCACAGATAATAGCAATTGGTCCAGAATTTGATCATATTGTCCAGAGTCCTTTCCTGGAATTTATAGTATGACTGTAGAATAAAGAAACTTCTTTACACTGTGATGTTGGGAGGATATAAATATGAAGCTACTGGTGGCTATCTTCCTTGTAATATAGAGAGGACTTGTCTATAAAAGAGGGGCTTCGCTGGTTGCTCAGACAGTGAAAAATTCACCTACCAATGCAGGAGATGCAAGAGTCGTGGGTTCAATCCCTAGGTTGGGAAGATCCCCTGAAGAAGGAAATGGCAACCCACTCCAGTATTCTTGCCTGGAGAATTCCATGGACAGAGGAGCCTGGCGTTCTATAGTCCATGGGGTTGCAAAGAGTCAGACATGACTGAGTGACTAACACACACACACACACACACAGAGGGTGAGTTGAGAGGATCCTTGTCTATAAAATGAAGTCAAGTAGATGGAAACAGGGATGGGAAATGGTTGCCTTAATAACAGTGGACACTAGTTTCGTCCTTAAAGTTTTTGTTGTTCCCCCTTGTTCATTGTTCTTGCTTTGTTCCCTGGCCTTATTCTGGGATTGAGTCTAGGAGTTTATTATTATTAATATTAAAGATCCTCAATTGATTATGATGACTGGCTATGTGTGGCAATTATGGGACATGTTAATAATCCATCCCTTTTTTTTTTTTTTTACATTTTGGTTTTTGATCAATGTCAGTTTTTTCACTAAATATTTTCTCTGAAATACCAGTTTCTCAAATACTCTACAGCAAAAAATGTTTTTCCGTGTTCATTAAAGGATCTGAGAAGTCTTTCAGTAAAACTGATTGTTGAACCCAGCATTTCTTAATTCTTACAGATTTGACACAACTCGTACCCAGATAAACAGAACTTCCATATCCAGAAGTCTTTTGCAGGCTCCCTTGCACTTAAAACCCCTCCTAGAATAACCACTATCCTAACTTCTAACTCCATAAATTTATTATGCCTTCTGGAATGGACCACAGGTCCAGGTTCATTAGAAAGTTACAGTTCACAGAATTATTCTAAATGTTCAAGTTGAAGAAACTCAATGTTCTTCTTTAACATTTCTTGAACTTTCTGATTGTACAATCTTGGCCAAATTGTTTACCTTCTCTGACCCTCAACTTCTTCAACTTTACCATGGAAATAACAATGCTATCTGTCTCATAGATTTGTGAATAGTAAATATTTTATGCATATATATGTATATTATTTACATCTATCTATGCAAATTTTGGAGTTGCTTTTGTTTTGCTCTCTACCAAAAAAATCTTCTATTAGTTACCATACCCACCATACTCATTTTGAGCTCCGCACACACACCTCTTCCCCTCTGGTAACCACTACTCTGTTCTCTGCATCTACGTGTTTGTTTTGCTGGTACTGTGTGGCATCTGGGATCTTAGTTCCCCAACCAGGGCTCAAACCTGTGGCCTTTGCCTTAGAAGCACAGAGTTTTAACCACTGGACCACCAGAGACATCTCTCTATCTGTTTGGTTTTGTTTGGTTTGTTCACTTATTATGTTTTTGTTTGTTTATCAGCTTTTTATATTCCACATACTAGTCTTTCTCCCTCTGACTTATTTAACATAATACCTTAATTGGTTATTTATTCTTTCTAAATTGCCCCTTTAATATTATATACTGTTGATCTTTGTGTCTTGTTACCCATTTTAGGCTTGAAATCTGTTTTGTCTGATATGGGTATAGCTACATCCACTTTCTTTTGGCTGCCATTTGCCTGGAGCATCATTTTCCTTCCCTTCAGTTTTAACCTATGTTAGTCTTTAGAGCTAAGGTGTGTCTCTTGGAGGCAGCATATATTTGCATCTTGTTTCTTAATCCACACAAGCACTCTGTGTCTTTTGAGTACTGAGTGCAATCCTTTTATATTTATGGTACCTATTGACAAATGAGTACTTAGTACTGCCATTTTATTTCTTGTTTTCTTGTTGCTCTATATCTCCATTGCTTGTTTTTCCTTGTAATTCTGTGTGCCATTTTGGTTTGGTCATTTTCTATACTGTCCTGGATTTCCTCTTTTTAATGTTTTCTGTCTCTGCTCTATGTTTATGTTTTGTGGTTATTATGAGGTTTGTATAAAACATCTCATAGATAAATTTCTCCTATTTCTGCTGATAGCATCTCATCTTCATTTACTTATACAAATTCTTTTCTTTCCTTATTCTCTTTTAATGTTTTTGTTGTCTCAAATTATTTATTTTTCTGTTGTAAGTTTGTTACCTGAGATAGCTATAATTATTTTTGTTTTCATTTTCCTAAAAAAAAAAAACAAACCTCTTTTGAGTAGAATTTTTCTGGTTCTATTTATCATCCAACTCAAAGTTTTGTGTAGTTTTGCAGCTTAGTTTCTGGTAGAAGTTCAGTTCAGTTCAGTCAGTCATGTCCAACTCTTTGCGACCCCATGAACTGCAGCATGTCAGGCCCCTCTGTCCATCACCAACTCCTGGAGTTCACCCAAACTCATGTTCATCCAGTTGGTGATGCCATCCAACCATCTCATCCTCTGTCATCTCCTTCTCCTCCTGCCCTCAATCTTTCCCAGCATCAGGGTCTTTTCAAATGAATTAGCTCTTCGCATCAGGTGGCCAAAGTATTGGAGTTTCACCTTCAAAATGAGTCCTATCAATGAACACCCAAGACTGATTTCCTTTAGGATAGACTGGTTGAATCTCCTTGCAGTCCAAGGGATTCTCAAGAGTCTTCTCCAACACCATAGTTCAAAAGCATCAATTCTTCTGCGCTCAGCTTTCTTTATAGTCCAACTCTCACATCCATACATGACCACTGGAAAAATGATAACTTTTCTTGACAGAGTATTCTTGGGTGACAGTTTTTATCTTAGTATTTTCAGAATGTCTTTCTACTTCCTTCTGGCCTGTAGAGTTTCTACATAGCTCAGTTGGTAAAGCATCTGCCTGCAATGCAGAAGACCTGGGTTCAATTCCTGAGTCGGAAGATCCCCTGGAAAAGGAAATGGCAACCCACTCCAGTATTCTTGCCTGGAGAATGCCATGGACAGAGGAGCCTGACAGGCTACAGTCTACGGGATTGCAAGAGTTGGACACGACTTAGCAACTAAACCACCACTGAGAAATCGACTAATACCTCAGTGGGGCTGCCTTTCTATGTTACTATCCCTATTCCCCTAGCTGCCTTTAAAATTCTTTCTGTTACTGACTTTTGACAACTTTAATATTATGTATCTTAGAGGTCTTTCTGCATTGAGACCATTAGGTGTTCTCCTAGCTTCATGGAGTTGTATATCCAGTTCCTACCCCAAATTTGTAAAGTTCTCAGCTTTTATTTCGTTAAATAAATCTCTCTGCTCCCTCTCTGCTCTTTTCCTACGAGGATACCCATTATCCTAATTTTGTCTCAGTGGGGCTGCCTTTCTATGTTACTATCCCTATTCCCCTAGCTGCCTTTAAAATTCTTTCTGTTACTGACTTTTGACAACTTTAATATTATGTATCTTAGAGGTCTTTCTGCATTGAGACCATTAGGTGTTCTCCTAGCTTCATGGAGTTGTATATCCAGTTCCTACCCCAAATTTGTAAAGTTCTCAGCTTTTATTTCGTTAAATAAATCTCTCTGCTCCCTCTCTGCTCTTTTCCTACGAGGATACCCATTATCCTAATTTTGCCCTTCCTAAAAGAATTAGGTACCTCTTGTAGAATTTCCTTACTTTTATATATCTTATTTCTCTTCTACTTAGATCATGCCTAGATTTTTATCTTCGTGCTTACTAATTCTTTCTTCCAAATGATCTTCTATATTTCCAATGCTTTTTGATGCATTTTTATTCTCAATTATTGAATTCTTCAGCTTCACAATTTCTGTTTGTCTCTTTTCAGAGTTTCAATCTCTTTGGCAAAATATTCCTTCTATTCATTAATTTTATTGCTAGGCTCATTAAATTGCCTTCCTGAGTGTTCTTGTATCTCATTGAATTTTTTCATGACACCTACTTTAAATTCGCTATCAGTTAAATCATAATATTCCATGACTTCTGAAAAACCATCTTTTTTTGGTGGTGGTATAGCATAACTGTGGTTCTTCATGGTCCTTGAGTTGTTCCCCAGTTGGTATATTTGAAGTTAAATGACAGGGTAGAAGTTAGTCTTCTGTTTTCTGGTAGGTGGTGCTGTAACACAAGATTTTGGTTTCTTTTACCTGTGTTACCTCTGTTTATACTTGAGAGTTGACACTTTTCATCCTCCATCTTCTCTGTAAGAAGTATGACTGCATGCCTTCTTTGTTTCTTCTTGTGTGCCTGGGGTCCTTGCTGCCTTGCTTCTGCCAGAATCACTGTCAACATGGGCTCTTCCTTTGTGTCGGGATCCCCTGAGACACAGGCTCTACCATGTGGGGAGGTGGCAACAGTGGGGAAGGGAGCTCAGGTCATAAAAGTGCTTCTACTTTGTCTAGTGTTGTAAGGTTCACTGGTTTCCACAACTGCCAATGGCGAGGTGTGAGGGTGGGGTGGCGGGGTGGCCTGGTATCATAAGTGCTCCAGTGGCTAGAGGGATGGAATCCTAGGCTCCACGGCTTTTGCTGCCCAGTTACCTGAGCCTGAAGAGGCTGGTGTGTTTGGGAGGCAAGGATCATGAATGCAGCTTCCCCTGCTGCTACTGGGGTCTCTAAAACTGTGCACTCAGTTGTAGTCAGAAGGTCATGATTGCAGGCACCAGTCTACCCATGTTTAGATGTTCAACATGGGAAATTCTCAGGCATCCTCTTATGTGAGCAGAGGCACTTTTGTTGAGCTGTGGATATTTTACTCATTGCAATATTGAAAGAAGGAGATAAAGGTATATTTTCACTCTGCAATGTTTCTGGCCTCACCACAAATCTACCATTAAGAAACAGAATGTTAGATGAGAAACTATAAAACTCCTAGAGGAGAACATAGGCAAAACACTCTCTGACATAA
>SJXQ01009733.1:146871-209034 GCA_006408695.1 Aepyceros melampus
CCAGGCCTCCCTGTCCATCACCAACTCCCGGAGTTCACTCAGACTCACGTCCATTGAGTCCGTGATGCCATCCAGCCATCTCATCCTCGGTCGTCCCCTTCTCCTCCTGCCCCCAATCCCTCCCAGCATCAGGGTCTTTTCCAATGAGTCAACCCTTCGCATGAGGTGGCCAAAGTACTGGAGCTTCAGCTTTAGCATCATTCCTTCCAAAGAAATCCCAGGGCTGATCTCCTTCAGAATGGACTGGTTGGATCTCCTTGCAGTCCAAGGGACTCTCAAGAGTCTTCTCCAACACCACAGTTCAAAAGTATCAATTCTTCGGCACTCAGCCTTCTTCACAGTCCAACTCTCACATCCATACATGACCACAGGAAAAACCATAGCCTTGACTAGATGGACCTTTGTGGGCAAAGTAATGTCTCTGCTTCTGAATGTGCTATCTAGGTTGCTCATAACTTTTCTTCCAAGGAGTAAGCGCCTTTTAATTTCATGGCTGCAGTCACCATCTGCAGTGTTTTTGGAGCCCATAAAAATAAAGTCTGACACTGTTTCCACTGTTTCTCCATCTATTTCCCATGAAGTGATGGGACCAGATGCCATGATCTTCGTTTTCTGAATGTTGAGCTTTAAGCCAACTTTTTCACTCTCCTCTTTCACTTTCATCAACAGACACTGGAGAATTCCATGGTTTGGCCACCTCATGTGAAGAGTTGACTCCTTGGAAAAGACTCTGATGCTGGGAGGGATTGGGGCCAGAAGGAGAAGGGGACGACCGAGGATGAGATGGCTGGATGGCATCACGGACTCAATGGACATGAGTCTGAGTGAACTCCAGGAGTTGGTGATGGACAGGGAGGCCTGGCATGCTGGAAATCATGGGGTCACAAAGAGTCGGACACGACTAAGCGACTGAACTGAACTGATCATTTTTAAGTGATAGTTTTTGAGAATTAATGTAGGAGTTTATTTAATGTTGAACCAGTCAATTGTGCCATGTATGGTTCTAATGAACTAGTTCCAAATTGGGAAAGGCTATATGTTGTCACCTTGCTTCTGTGTGACCGTGCTAAGTCACTTCAGTCATGTCAGACTCTTTGTAATCCTTCGCAGTGTAGCCCACAAGGCTTCTCTGTCCATGAGATTCTCTAGTCAAGAGTATTGGAGTAGGCCTCCTCCAGGGAATCTTCTCAACCAGGGATGCAACATGCGTCTTTTATGTCTCCAGCTTTGGCAGGTGAGTTCTTTACCACTAGTGCCACCTGGGAAGCCCATATCAGTTCAATTCAGCTCAGTCAGTTATGCCTGACTCTTTTTGACCCCATGGACTGCAGCACAGCAGGCCTCCCTGTGCATCACCAACTTCCAGAGCTTACTCAAACATATTTCCATCAAGTTGGTGATGTCATCCAACCATCTCACCTTCTGTTGTCCCCTTCTCCTCCTACCTTCAATCTTTCCCAGCATCAAGATCTTTTCAAATGAGTCAGTTCTTTGCATCAGGTGGCCAAAGTATTGGAATTTCAGCTTCAGCATCAGTACTTCCAATGAACATTAGAACTGATTTCCTTTGGATGGACCGGATGGATCTCCTTGCTGCCCACAGGACTCTCAAGAGTCTTCTCCAACATTGATTCAAAAGCATCAATTCTTCGGTGCTCAGCTTTCTTTATAGTTCAACTATCACATCCATATATGAATACTGCAAAACCATAGCTTTGACTAGATGGACTTTTGTTGGCAAAATAATCTCTATGCTTTTTAATATGCTGTCTAAGTTTGTCATAACTTTTCTTCCAAGGAGTAAGCATCTTTTAATTTCATGGCTGTAGTCATCATCTGAGTGATTTTGGAGCCCTCCTCAAATAAAGTCTGTCACTGTTTCCATTGTTTCCTCTTCTATTTGCTATGAAGTGATGGGATCAAATGCCATGATCTTAGTTTTTCCTAATGCTGAGTTTTAAGCCAACTTTTTCACTCTCCTCTTTCACTTTCATCAACAGACACTTTAGTTCTTCTATGCTTTCTGCCATAAGAGTGGTGTCACATGCATATCTGAGGTTATTGATGTTTCTCCCAGCAATCTGGATTCCAGCTTGTGCTTCATCCATTCCAACATTTCTCATGATGTACTGTGCATATAAGTTGAATAAGCAGGTGACAATATACATCCTTGACTCCTTTCCCTATATGGAACTAGTCTGTTTTCCACATCTAGTTCTAACTGTTGCTTCTTGACTTGCATACAGATTTCTCAAGAGGCAGATCAGGTGGTCTGGCACTCCCATCTCTTTAAGAATTTTCCACAGATTGTTGTGATCCACACAGTCAAAGGCTTTGGCATAGTCATAAAGCAAAAGTAGATGTTTTTCTGGAACTCTCTTTGTTAGCAATTTGATCTCTAGTTCCTCTGCTTTTTCTAAATCCAGCTTGGACATCTGGAAGTTCACAATTCATGTGCTACTTAAGCCTGGCTTGGAGAATTTTGAGGCTTACTTTACTAGCGTGTGAGATGAGTGTAATTGGGCAGTAGTTTGAGCACTTTTTTGGCATTCTTTTCTTTGGGATTGGAAAGAAACTGATCTTTTCCAGTCCTGTGGCCACTGCTGAGTTTTCCAAATTTGCTGGCATATATAGTGCAGTACTTTCACAGCATCATCTTTAAGGATTTGAAATAGCTCAACTGGAATTGAGACACTCAGAGACGCTCAGACGGCTCAAACAATCCTTGTGCACACCAGCACCCAGAGACCCCACAGAGACTGAGACAAAACTGTATTTAGGTGTCTCCTGCAGAGGTACAGGTCAACAGTGCCCTGCTGCTGGGGGAGGGACTCTGGGTGCAGCAGACCTGGTTATGCCATAAGCCCTCTTGGAGGAGATCACCAGTAACCCCACCATCGAGTCACCAGCACTTACCCAGGACTGTGAAACAAACTCTTGGAGGGCACAAACAGAGCCTTGTACATATCAGGATCCAGGAGAAAGGAGCAGTGACCCCACAAGAGACTGACCCAGACTTGCCCAGTAGTGTCCAAGAGTCTCTGGCAGATGCGTGGGTCAGTGGTGGGCTGCTGCAGGGTTGGGGGCACTGAGTGCAGCAGGACCTTCATGAGACCTTTTGAAGGAGGTCGCCATTATCTTCATTACCTTCACCATAGTTTGGCCTCAAGTCAAACAACAGGGAGGGAACATAGCCCTGCACATCAACAGAAGATTGAATTAAAGATTTACTGAGCATGGCCTCCTCCATCAGAACAAGACCCAGTTTCCCCCTTAGTCAGTCTCTCCCATCAGGAAGCTTCCATAAGCCTCTTATCCTTCTCCATCAGAGGACATACAAAATGACAACCAAAATCACAGAAAACTAACCAATCTTATCACATGGACCACAGCCTTGTCTATCTCAATGAAACTATGAGCCATGCTGTGTAGGGCCACCCATGACAGATGAGTCATGCTGGAGAGTTCTAACAAAACGTGGTCCATTGGAGAAGGGAGTGGTAAAGCACTTCAGTATTCTTGCCTTGAGAACCCCATGAACAGTATAGAAAGGGAAGCCCATATATAAAAATGTAGTTTTTATTACAAAAATACCATAAAGAAGGATATTATACAATACCATATATTTTAGCAAAGTTATTTAATGATATTGAAATTAAAGTGGAATCAATCCAAGCTTGATTGCTTTAAGTTAAAATGTTAGTTTTAATTGTAGGGAAACCACAAAGAAAGTAACTTCATAAAATATGGTAAAAGAGGCAATAAGGAACTTAAAATAATTTGTTAGATAATATAAATTTAACACACAAATATCAATAATGAAGGAATGAATGAGCAGAAAAGTATAGAACATATAGACAACAAATAGAAAAATAGCAGAAACTAGTCTTACCTTATCAATAATTGAGAAGGGAGTGGTAAAGCACTTCAGTATTCTTGCCTTGAGAACCCCATGAACAGTATAGAAAGGGAAGCCCATATATAAAAATGTAGTTTTTATTACAAAAATACCATAAAGAAGGATATTATACAATACCATATATTTTAGCAAAGTTATTTAATGATATTGAAATTAAAGTGGAATCAATCCAAGCTTGATTGCTTTAAGTTAAAATGTTAGTTTTAATTGTAGGGAAACCACAAAGAAAGTAACTTCATAAAATATGGTAAAAGAGGCAATAAGGAACTTAAAATAATTTGTTAGATAATATAAATTTAACACACAAATATCAATAATGAAGGAATGAATGAGCAGAAAAGTATAGAACATATAGACAACAAATAGAAAAATAGCAGAAACTAGTCTTACCTTATCAATAATTACTTACAGTCACTACAAATGGCCTAAATACTGCAAGCAAAAGACAGAGACTAGAAGAATGCATAAGAAAATCATGATTCAGCTATATATTGTATAAAAGAGAGAGACTTTAGATTCAAAGACACAAGTAGGTTAAAGTAAAAGGATAGGAAAGTAAAAAAGAAAAAGAAAAAAGATGAAAACTCCAAGCCAAGAAAGCTGGAGTGGCTATACAAATAATAAGGATAAAATAGACAATAAGATAAGAATCTGTACTAAAAAAAAAGATATTATGATAAAAGAGTAAACCCATCGATAATACATAATTACAAACTTACATGCATTTCACAGAGCTTCAAAATATATGAAACAAATCTTACAGAATTAAATAGAGAAATGGACAATTAAATAATAATAATGGGTGATTTCAACACTGCATTTTAATGATTACTAATGAATGAAACAAGGAGGCAGAATATCAAGCAGGAAACATAGACTTAAAAAACATTACACATCATTTAGAACTAACATCTATAGAACCTTCCACCCAACAATAACAGAACACACATTTTCTTAAAGGCACATGGAAAATTTTCATGGATAGAACATATTTTAGGTCATAAAATAAGCCTCAATAAATTTAAAAGGATAAGATTTGTGTACAAGTTGTATTCTCTGATCACACGGAATAAAACCAGAAATCAGTAATTAAAATAAATTTCAGAATTCACTAATATGTGAAAAGTAAAAAAAAACCATTCTTAGATAACCAGTGATTCAAAAAAGAAATCACAAGGAAAATGGCAAGAAAAACTATGAGAAGAATTAAAATGAAAATACTACATAGCAAAATTTATGGTATACAGCAAAAGCAAAGCTTAGAAGGTTATTTGTAACTATAAACACTAATGTTAGGAAAGATAAAAGATGTCAATTAAATAATTTTAGTGTCCATGTTAAGAAACTAAAAAAAACAGCAAACCAAAACCAACCAAGGGGACGGAAGGAATAGTTAATGAAATAGAAAACAAATAATAGATTTACCAATGAAAGCCAAAGTTGGTGTTTTGAAGAAAGCAAGAAAATTGACAAACTTTTAGCTACAATGAACAAGAAGGAAAGAGGGTAATTTCAAATTACTTAAATCAAATATGAAAAATTCCTATGAAAAAGGAAAATCAATAGAGACTTTATAGAAATAAGAATGGTTATAAGAGAATATTATGTTCAATAGAATTCCAAGTAATGGATAACTAAGACAAGATGGACATATTCCTAAAAAGACATAAAATCCTGATATTGACATAAGAAGAAATAGAAAATATGAATAGATATATAGCAAGTAAGGAGATAGAATTAATAACATAAAACAAACAAAAATGGGAAAACCTTACAGCAAAGAAAATTCTAGGCCCAATGAGGTTACTGGCAAATTCTGTCAAAAATTTGAAGAATTAACACCAATCTTTCATAGATTTTCCAATAATTAGGAGAGTACACATCTCAGCTCATTCTCTGAGGTCAGTGTTAATCCTAATACTAAAACTGGACAAAGACATCACATGGAAAGAAAATTACACATCAATATCCCTTATGAATATAGATGTAAAAATCTTCAATAAAATATTAACAAGCTGAAACCAGTAACATAAAAATGGGACTATACACCATGATCATTTGAGATTTATCATAGGAGTATGCAAGGTCAGGTCAACATTAAAAAAACTATCAATGTAAACATCATATTAATAGAATGAAGGGAAAGCATCATGGAATCATCTCAATAAATGTCGAAAGAGCAATTGATACAATCTAACATCTTTTCATGATAAAAGCAATCAAGTTAAGAATAAAAGTAAATTTCCTCAACCTGATAAACACATTTAAGAGAAACCCATAGTTAACATCGTGCTTAATTGTAAAAGATTAAATGTTCTTCTCCTAAGGTCTGGATCCAAATAAAGGTCTCCACTCTCACTGCTTTCTTGTCAAAATTGTGCTTGAGGCTCCAACCAGAGCTATTGGCACCAAAAAGTTATAAAAGTGGTCACTGAATACAATGAGATAGGTATAGGTAAATCAAAGTGATGATGTTGGATCTCCGAGGTTATATTAAGAATATTTGGATTTATTCTAAGAATGTTGAGAATATAAAAGAAAGTAATGACATTTAATAGAGAAGACATTCTTTTGCACTTTCTATTCAAAACTATTAGGCATTTATTTTAATTGTAGGTAACCACATGGTTAAATTCTAAAATATTGAAATAATTTAAATTTTAAAGTGACATTTCTGATTATGTGTTCATCATAATATAGGTTTAAAATCTGATTTGATTCAAAAACATTCAACATAGATTTCTCTTTTTGTCACTCCTCAAAACATATTGAAATATGAAAGAAAAGTCCCTGGGAAATTCTCACCTCCTCATTTCAATTTAAATTGAAAATGCAATGCATAGTCAGAGAATATGTGCTGTGATTGTTTTTTCATCCTGAGCCCAGAATTCTCCATTGAATACTGTACTGTGAAGGTTAATACCGATAGGCTTAGTATTGCCTTGGGCTTTATTGTTGAAACAAGAAATACCTGCCTGGCACTGATCCCTGGTCAAGGCTTGTATTTGTGTGTGTGTGTGTGTGTGTGTGTGTGTGTGTGTGTGTGTGTGTCACTGTGGGTCCAAGGATTTTCAGGGAGCTTTGTTTCTGATTTTCAACATTGTTGAAATTGATGACTTGCACCTGGTCTCACTGAGGACCCTAGAGTCTTTGACACTGAGTTGATTACATAGCAAAAATGGATCTTCAAAGGGAGCACAGTTGAAATTTGAGTCTAGTCATTTCAGAGTGAATGCCATGGGATGATATTTTATTGTGATTCATTTATTAACTTTAATGTGGTTTTTATATTGTATCATACTTCTACAATAAACCATATAAGAATTGTCATTTTGGGCCCTACTAGTATTCTTTAACAGTGGAACCCTATCTAACTGTCACTTTCAGTGCAGATACCTATTTTCTATTGCCTGATTTTGAACTGTTCAGTGTAACTAACAGGCCCTTCCCAAATGGCCTAATTTCTCTCCCCAAACGTGATGTGTCCCTCCCGCTGGCCCCTCACTCAATATAATTTTTTTTCCAATGTATTTTCATAGAAAGTGGTTGATCCTGTCATTGTAATAGTACTGAGTTGAATCATGACTATCTATATAATATTTTGTATCCAGTATCATTAAAACACTGTCTGAAATACAGAAAGTGCTCAACAAACTTTGGATGGATAGATGCATGAATGGAAAATTGTCCTTAAGTTTGGTCATACTGATCTTGAAATAACATTTCTCTAACAAATGGCACAATGTGACAAATAAAAATGTGTTTGTAGAAATTATGAAAGCATAAAATAATATTCCTGATTATCTACTTGACCTTGCTAGTGTTCATAACTGGTTCTATTACCAGCTAATTCTATCCCACTGTTCATTTATTACAATAATTTAACTTGGCCATCACATATAGCAGAAGGTTTCATTGAACTGCAGTCAAAGTATGGCTTTAAATGTGTCAAGGATAGTTAAATGAATTATAATGTGATATTGGCCAGGGAGGGGCTCAGCCTAAAAAATACTGAATGGACAGTTAGCTGATCTGAAAAGAGAATACAATGGAAAATTTAAACAATTCACTGATAATCACCCAGGAGGGACTTGGAAAGTATGCTTTTATAGATAACATTCACACAAAAAAATTTAAAATTAATGCTTGAGAACCTTTAGCCAAATTTGTTTTAATCCTTATAATAAGCAGAATATTACAGTTTTTTTTAACAGTCAAGCTTTGCATAAGGCTTTCATGTTCATGTAAAATACTAAAATGGAAAGGAAATTTCTACAGTCACTTTTGTAAGAATAACTTCAGGACATTAACTTGGCCAAGAAGTGACAAACTCAGCCAATGAATACACTCTTGGAGTTATGAATTGATACAATCATTGACCAAGAAGCTATGCTCCATTAAAAGTGTCTTTTCTTCCCATCCCACAGCAATCTGATTTTTAAACTAATGGAGCTATTGACAGTAAAAGAGTTTTCACTCTGCAAAATAACAGTAACAACAACAAAACTGTTTGCAAACAAACTACTATGTTCAGTTATTATAAAAATTAAAAGTGTTGTTGCAGAAAGCTATATAATAGGCAACTGTGCCAATAAAATTGAACAGGTTCTATCCATTAATCAAGGCTTGCTGATAAAATGTTACTCTTTAATCTCTTGAGTTAACACAGGTGTTTTTATTGTATTAACATGACATTTTGAAAACTACAGTTCAGTTATTACTAAGTACAGATCTTGTGGTTTTCACAGTGTGTTCCACAGAAATATGCACATACCTTTCCCTCTGAATCCCTGAAAAACAGTAGTTTAATTTCAACTTTATCTTCAGTAATTTAATGATGTTATTACTCAATACACAGGAGAATCAAGTGTGTGTGTGAGTTTGGGGGGCATGGTGCTAGTTCTCTTTCTTTCAAGTAATAGGGAATAACATGTCAAAGTCTTGAATATTTATTCTTTAATACATGCATCGCATATGTACTACCCAATTAGTTCAGTTCAGTCACTCAATCGTGTCAGACTCTTTGAAACCCCTTGGACTGCAGCACGCTAGGCCTCCCTGTCTATCACCCACTCCCAGAGCTTGCTCAAACTCATGTCCATTGAGTCAGTGATAACATCCAACCACGTAATCCTCTATTGTCCCCTTCTCCTCCTTCCTTCAATCTTTCCCAGCATCAGGGTATTTTTCAGTGAGTCAGCTCTTCACATCAGGTGGCCAAAGTATGGGAGCTTCAGCTTCAGCATCAGTCCTTCCAGTTCAGGATTGATTTCCTTTAGGATGGATTGATTTGATCTCCTTGCAGTCCAAGGGACTCTCAAAAATATTCTCTAACACTGCAGTTTGAAAGCATCAGCTCTTCAGCACTCAGCTTTCTTTATGCTCCAACTCTCACATCTATACATGACCACAGGAAAACCATAGCTTTGACTAGATGGACCTTTGTTGGCAAAGTAATGTCTCTGTTTTTTAATATGCTGCCTAGATTGGTCATAGCTTTTCTTCCAAGGAGCAAGTATCTTTTAATTTCATAGCTGTAGTCACCAGCTGCAGTGATTTCAGAGCCCAACAAAATATACTAGAAGAAGGCCTAGTATCCAGGAATGTGACACTCCAAAGTATACTACCTCTTCATGGGTGAGTCAGGTGAAATGTCACCTAGTAGAAGTTTATATGCTATATTTGTAGTTGTTTGGTAGCTAAGTTGTGTCAGACTCTTTGTGTCTGCATGGACTGTAGCTCACCAAGATCTTCTCTCCATGGGATTCTCCAGGCGAGAATGCTGGAGTGGGTTGCCATTTCCTACTCCAGGGAATCTTCCAGATCCAGGGATTGAACCTGCCTCTCCTGCACTGGCAGGCAAATTCTTTACCACTGACCCACCTGGGAAGCCCCAGTACATCATATACAAAGTCCTTACAGAGTACAGATTTATTGATCTCAGCCCAGAGGCCCCAGTGTGCTAGGACTACCATTCTTGCCTTGGTGACCTCTGTGGCATTTTGGGCTATCTTTAGACAGGCTGTTGTCCCAAGGAATAGTGGAGCAAGAAGTGGAATGTGGAAGGTAAGAGTGTGGTAGGAATCCAATCAATCAATCAATCATTAGCATTCAATATCCTCTAAGGGGCTTCCCAGGTGGCTCAGTGGTAAAGAATTAACCTGCCAATGCAGGAGACGCAGGAGATGTTGGTTTGATCCCTGGGTCTGGAAGATCCCCTGGAGTATGAAATGGCTACCCACTCCAGTATTCTTGCCTGTGAAATCCCATGGACAGAAGAGACTGGCCAGCTACAGTCCATGGGGTTACAAAGAGTTGGACAGGACTGAACATGCACGCAATGCAATGCAATCCTTTGAACCTCCATGATTGTTAACTCCCTCAGATGTGTTTGTGCACCTTTATGTAGCTCCTTTTGGCAATATTTTGAACTACTGATTGCCATTTTTAGTATTTACTCTCTTGGCTTTGAGTGCCAATTGTTTCTACTCACTTATAACTAATAAGCTATATTCCCTCCCTTGACTCCTGACCTAACTTGACATCAAATCTTAGTTCCCTCCCCTGCTCTGGCTTCATTATATTACTTTATGAAAAACAGCAAATAGATCATTTTTTCCAATTCAGTTGTAGTGTGGCTAACAATGCAGTCTCCAGGTAAATCATTTTTTTTGAAAAGATGTTTCTCAGATCATTGGATGAGCTGCATATCTAGGTTATTTAAAACAGTGAATATTATAGTAACCATATGTGTTTCAAACGCACTCTGAAAAGCTTTGCTTGAAGTTGTTAAGAATTCTCAAAATCATTAACACATACCCAGCTTAAAAGATTCTTAAAAGCATAAGCTTGACAAAGTATAAAGTTTTAAATGAGAGGTTTCCTTGATCATGAATAGCTTTGTTAGGTTTGTTTGAAGAAATGCTCTATGAATTTCCTCAGGAAAATCAAGGCAACTAATTATCTTGCTTGTAACCTTGCTTACACCCAAATTTAAAAAACTCAAAGCTTTACATATCTTACATGTGGATTTTTCTGAATTAAGCCATATAACATTACTGTTTACTTCTTGGTCTTCCACTGGCAAAAGTGGAATTCTGTCAGTGTGTACATTACTTTTCCCCATGGAAGTAACTCTCATTTAGTACAATCTAAAAGAAGAAGCAATTTCAACAGTGTTCCTCAACTACTTAGAAGTTGGTGTATGTTTGCAAAGTTGGGAGTATGTAAAAACAAAAGGAAACAAACAAAAAGCACAATAGTTTCCTTTGTAGTCAAAATGACCGTATATAGTCTTAGTTCTGTCTCCCAGAGTAGATCAAGGCATAACATTATGCAACATCCAGATCTGAATAGGTGGTGGTGGCCTAGTTGCTAAGTCATGTTCAACTCTTTTGTGACCCCATGGTCTGCAGCCTGCCAGGCTCCTCTGTCCATGACATTTTCCAGGCAAGAACACTGGAGTGGATAGCCATTTCCTACTCCAGGGGATTTTCCTGACTGAAGGATGGAACTCGGGTCTCCCACATCACAGGCTGATTGTTTACCAACTGAGCCACCAGGGAAGTCCCCTAGATCTGAATGGAACATATCAATTAGTGTATGATACTCATCATCAAAAAAGCAAGAGAGTTCCAGAAAAAAACATCTATTTCTGCTTTATTGACTATGCCAAAGTCTTTGACTGTGTTATAGATGGGGAAACAGTGGAAACAGTGTCAGACTTTATTTTTTGGTCTCCAAAATCACTGCAGATGGTGATTGCAGCCATGAACTTAAAGGACGCTTACTCCTTGGAAGGAAAGTTATGACCAACCTAGACAGCATATTCAAAAGCAGAGACATTACTTTGCCAACAAAGGTCCATCTAGTCAAGGCTATGGTTTTCCCAGTGGTATGGATGTGAGAGTTGGACTGTGAAGAAAGCTGAGCATCGAAGAATTGATGCTTTTGAAGTGTGGTGTTGCAGAAGACTCTTGAGAGTCTCTTGGACTGCAAAGAGATCCAACCAGTCATTCTAAAGGAGATCAGTCCTAGGTGTTCTTTGGAAGGAATGATGCTAAACCTGAAACTGCAGTACTTTGGCCACCTCATGTGAAGAGTTGACTCTGGAAAATCTCTGATGCTGGGAGGATTGGGGGCAGGAGGAAAAGGGAACGACAGAGGATGAGATGGCTGGATGGCATCACCGACTCGATGGACGTGAGTTTGAGTGAACTCCGAGAGTTGGTGATGGACAGGGAGGTCTGGTATGCTGCAGTTCCTGGGGTCGCAAAGAGTCGGACATGACTGAGCCACTGAACTGAACTCATAATAGTATACATTTTACTTTTGATTCATTTTTTATATTCTTTACTAATATTTCATCATACATTGATTTTACTTACACTAATACTCTATTAAGCCAACATATTCATTGGAAAAGTGAGAACATTAATTATGTCAGCCTCATCAAGAAACTTTGTTAGACATCCACATTCCTATCCACCACCCAAACCACTGGATTAGTTGATTACTTTGGTATTTGTGTAAAAATAGTTCAGATTTTGATCTATAGTTAGCTATGTTACTTATCTCCTTCCATCTAATAAATTAGGCTAATTGTCTCTAATGATTGTAGAAGAAAGCTTATAGAACATTTTTCACTTGGAGATTAGGAAACTATTTCTCACTAAGTTCACTGTTTGAATTAATTATTTTAGCCATGAAATAAGATAAGTATCTGATTGCATTAGTTTTGAATTGTAAAAAAAGGAATATAGTTGTCCTAAGCAGCCATTCACATAATTTATGAAAACCAAAGATACAAATAAGAATTTTTATGTTTCTGAAAAAATCAATATCATTTAATTGTTTGTAATAACTGTATTCAGAAAATTTTGGTGTGACTTAATATGTTAATTTTATATTTCTCCTGCTTTGATATATAGTTGACAAATAAAAATTATGTATATTCATGTGTACAAAATGATGATTTAATATACATATACATTGTGAAATAATTACTACAGTCAAGATAATTAGCACATTCATTATTTTACACAATTATTTCTTTTTCTTTTTTGTGATGAGAACACTCAAGATCTATAAGTTAAGTTAATTATAAAGCACATGCATGCATGTTAAGTCACTTCAGTCATGTCCCTATGAACTTAACCTGCCAGGCTCCTCTGTCCATGGGGTTCTCCAGGCAAGAATACTGAGAAAGGTTGCCATGTCTTCATCTTATAATTGGCTACCTTTCCACTTCCCTCAACCCTCAGCCACTGGCAACCATCATTTTACTCTCTGCTTCTATGAGTTCACCTTCTTTCGAGTCCACATATTAGTGAAATCATAACAGAATTTCTCTTTCTCTCAAGATTTCCTTACTTTCATGGCTTAATATTATATATATATATATACACATATACACCACATTTTCTTTATCCATCCATCTGTCCAATGGAGATATAGGTTGTCACCATATCTTGGGTATTGTGAAAAATGCTGCAGTAAACATTAGAGTGAGATGTCTCTTCAAAATATTGATTTCATTTCTTTCAGATGAGTACTCAGAAATGAGGTTGCTGGATTATATGGTAGTTCTATTTTTTAATATTTGAGGAACCTCTAGATTGTCTTCTATAGTAGCTGTACCAATTTACATTCCCATCAACAGTGCACAAGTGTTCCCTTTTCCCATATCCTTGACAATATTTATTTTATCTTACCTTTTAAAAAATATCTATGGTAATAAGTGTGAGGTGATATCTCATTATGGTTTTGATTTGCATTTCCCTGTTGATTGTGGAATAAAGAACTTGTATGACCAAGAGAAAAGCACCCCAAACATTTTGATTAGAAAATGGGCAAAGGATTTGAATACACATTTTCCAAAAAGAAATACAAATGGCCAACAGGTATATGAAAAGGTGATTATTATCAATAACATTAAATTTAATAATGCTAAGCTTAGTATGACTGTTTATTCAGTTTTTAAAAAAGATTGTGTGTATATATGTATGTATCCATAGTTATTTAAATGTGTCCTCTTCAGAATAATCTACATGTCCTTCAAGAAGAAAATGATTACATAAGGCCAAAGATGTATAGAATTAATCAAATCCCATGTTCGATCTCTCTTCCATTTACTTGTCTCACATTATAAAGTGATGACATTACAAATATCTGAAAATTACATTATTAAAATGAGTTACATATTACTGCAAAGAATTGGACAAGCAGTTTAGTTCTGGAATAAGCAGGACAATTTAATGAGCTAGGCCAGCATTTCTTAAAGCATGCTTCTTGGATCACTAGTTTCATGGGATGCTAATAGGTATTACATGGGAAAAAATAGTTATACAGGGTTATCTTCTGTTTTAAACAGATTTCATTCCTGCAAGATTATTCAAAGCTTTTAGTATGCTAATGTTCATTATGACTCTCTAAGAATGTGGTAGACCATGTAGCATTTCTCAAACTTATTTGGCTTTAGGACTTTTGTTTCACAGAGCATTTTTAAAAATAAGTGACCCATGAATCACCCATTGTGAAACACTCTTTTATGCATAGTTGAAAGAGAAGCCAGAACTGGAAAAGGAAAAGCCTAAGAGAGTACGAAAATGGAATTGTAAATAAGCAACCAATAAGCATCCTAGGAATAACTGGGTGCCTTACACTGTGCTTGGTAGATAGAATATGTATTTGTAAATATTCATAAAGTGAATGGAAGGGTGATTAGAGCACAGTATTTAATAAATCAGTCTAGTGTTATAGTGAAAAAAGCATTGGTTTTGTGGTTAGACATACCCAAGCTTAAGTCTGCAATCAGTTGCCTCAGGCAAATTATTTTATGAACCCAATAAATTATGTTGAGCCTTAGTTTATCTGTGATTCACAATTAATACTAATTTAAAACTTTTCATAAGGATTAAAATCAAGTTGCTTGGCACAGAGTAAATATTTAACTAACATTCCCTCCCAAATGAATTGAACTTTGGTTCCAAATTATCATGGCAGAATTTTTATATGAATGGGAGCCACCATGAATCCTGTTCCAGCCCCCACCCATGGACTTGCTAGCTGTGTATCCTGGTGAAATCTTTGATTTCTCTAAGCCTTGTTTGTTTTTACATAATAATGAGAATAAAATATACCAAGCTTGAGGGATTATTTTGGTGCTGAAAACATGTGTTTAGCAAGCAGCTTGCACCAGTAGGCCCTCATAGTTAACAGCTATTATTCCTGATTCCTGAGCTACTCTGCTGTAAAAGGCCTGTTTCATAAGCAGCCAAACCATTATAAAAATCTTTAAGGACTGTTGTAAGCTTGTGATTTGTAGACAACAATTTTTTCAACCCACAGAGTCTATTCAAAGAAAAAATGAAAATAAAAAAGATTGACCACATAAGCAAAGATGTAGCAAAGTATTTTGTAGACTTGTGGAAAATTCACTGCCGTTCAGAATGCAGTCAAATTAAAACCCATTTCTCTTTTTTTTACTAACCCAAATAACAATATTAAGTTTAGAAAATATAGTAATCATAATTAGATTATCTGGAACCAGAAATGAGGACAGTTGGTAAAAGGCAAGCAAAGAACTGTGATGATGATTATAAAGCTATAACTCTGACTTAGATCATAGTTTTTTCTCAATCTTTTCTCCTTTGTTTCCTAAACTTTCACGTTTTTAAAACTACTCATTATTTTCTTCCCCTTCAAAGCAAGTCCTGTAAGATAAGATCATACCACACCTTCCTCTAAACATACACACACACACAATATTTTACTATAGCATAATAGTCAAATAGATGTTATTTAGTATCTATCAGGTTTTAAAAAAATCTCTGAAAGACTGACACTTTCTCAGCTACTCTATTGACTGCAAGGCAAATTCTCTCAGTTGAGTTATAAAGCGCAGGAAGTAGACGTTTATAATGGCAAAGATGACAGACTTTTAAATAGAATGGCACCAGCACACCACTATAATTTTAATTTTTGTCTAATTCCTACAAGAGCCTCTGTAGATCACGGCTAATAGCACTCTAGGGGCGTCAACATTTCAAAGAGGGGCCACATAATTCAGTGAGCGTCTGGTGAGTATCCAGTATACATGTCAGAGGAGCAGGAAAGGAAGAGTTGGCATTTCCTCAAATGCCACCAGTCAGAGCTGTTCTGAGAACAAGATGGAAACATTGAGAACAAAACAATGGCCAGTGGCATAGCGCTCTGTATGAAAATTTTTCTGGCAGCCTTGTCAGTTTAGCTGCAATGTCAATTGTGGGCTGTGATTGATTTATCTGAATTATTTTCCTATTAATCCTTTCAACATTTTTGGTCTTGCAATTTTCCTGAATGCAGAGGACAATGGGCTCTAGGGGGATAAAAGAAAATACTGACTGTTGATATTTGAGGTGTTGGATTCATTAGCATCATTCTTCCAAGCTGTCCTAACCTCATCAATTTAGTGCTGTCTCGTCCTTCTCCAAGACAGGTTAAAAATAAAACGTATTATGAGGAAATTGAATAGTTATCAATGTTTTTTTTTTTTTTCCTTGAGTGTCTCTCAAACTAGAAAAAGTCTTCAAGTGTGTAAACTTAGTTGGTACTTTGTCAGCAAGAGGGATAAGCAAAACTTTGAAAATGAGAAGTCTGGACGCTTGATATTCAGAAGAAATGAAGTTTTTCGGTATATAAAGAATTCTTTACTTCCCCTTCCTTCTTCAAGGAATGATTGCAGAATGGGTATGTTGTGAAGTGAAAGTTGCTCAATTGTGTCTGAATTCTCCAGGCTAGAATACTGGAGTGGGTAGCCTTTCCCTTCTGCAGGGGATCAAGCCAACCTAGGGATCAAACCCAGGTCTCCTGCATTCTTCACCAGCTGAGCCACAAGGGAAGCCCAAGAATACTGGAGTGGGTAGTTTATCCCTTCTCCAGCCGATCTTCTGAGCCCAGGAATCAAACTGGGTCTCCTGCATTGCAGGGGGATTCCTTACCAACTGGGCTATCAGGGTATGTTAAAGTTCTGTAAATTCAATAGTAAATAAGTTTTGGACTTTGATTAGTAGTTTATAAAGTGCAATACATGACTTTTGAAATAGTGTTTCCTTTCATGAAATTCAAACTATCGTTACAGGAGAGAAGAATGATTGGGAAAGACCGTGAGGGATTGAAGTGCTGATAGTGTTCTATATGTATCCATAAGGAAGGTTGAGTGCCAAAGAACTGATGCTTTCAAATTGTGGTACTGAAAAAGATCTTGAGAGTCCCTTGGAGAGCAAGGAGATCAAACCAGTCAATCCTAAAGGAAATCAACTCTGAATATTCATTGGAAGGACTGATGCTGAAACTCCAATCCTTTGGCCACCTGATGCGAAGACCCGACTCACTGGAAAAAATCATGATTCTGGGAAAGATTGAGAGCAAGAGGAGAAGGGGGAAACAGAGGATGAGATGGTTGGATGGCATCACTGACTCAATGGACATGACTCTGAGAAAATTCTGGGAGATAGTGAATGACAGAGGCGCCTGGTGTGCTGCAGTCCATGGGGTTGCGAAGAGCTGGACATGACCTAGTAGCTGAACAACAGCAATGAGTATGTGAAAAGCGTTAGTCTCTCAGTTGTGTCCAACTCTTTGTGACCACATGGACTGTAGCCCACCAGGCTCCTCTGTCCATGGAATTCTCCAGGCAAGAATAAGTGGGTTGCCATTTCCTTCTCCAGGGGATCTTCCCAATCCAAAGATTGAACACAGCTCGCCTGCACTGCAGGCAGACTCTTTACCCACTGAGCCACCAGGGAAGCAACTGAACAACAGCAATGAGTATGTATTATATATTTAAAAAGTTAATAATCTAATCACATTATAGAATAATAATGGAAGTTTAGACTACAAATTGTGCAAGAAAAAACTTTTAAAAGTACAACCAATTGACAATACAAAAAGAACTTTATTTCCTACATATTAATAAGAATAAGCAAGTTTTGAGTTGTACAATTATGATAAATGAAAATCACTTTGCAAATAGACTGGTATTAATATCTCTTTAATAACTAGCGATGGGACTTCCCTGGCAGTCCAGTGGTTAAGACCTCTCCTTTCAGTTCATGGGGTGCAGGTTTGATACCTGGTCAGGGATCTAAGATCCCACATGCCTCATGAGCAAAAAACCAAAACATAAAACAGAAACAATATTGTAACAAATTCAATATGTGCGTGGATCCGACTCTCTGCAACCCTATAGACTGCAGCCCACCAGGCCCCTCCATCCATGGGATCTCCAGGCAAGAATACTGGAATGGGATGCCATTTCTTTCTCCAAAAGGAACTATAGAAAGAAAGTGAAGTCGCTCAGTGGTGTCAGACTCTTTGCGACTCCATGGACTGTAGTCTACCAAGCTCCCCCATCCATGGAATTTTCCAGGCAAGAGTACTGAAATTCAATAAAGACCTTAAAAATGCTCCATATTAAAAAAAAAAAAACTAGCTATGTTTAAGTTCTCTAACTTAGTCTCATGAGTTGTGTGAATTTCTCAGGTAAAGTGTTACTGAATGCCAGGTTTTTTTGTTGCTGTTCCCTGTAATAGCTAGAAGGAGTCAGACAAATAATTTAGTTAACTTTTCTCAATCTCTGTATCAAGACACAGTTGTATATTACAAGTAAACTGTAAGTGAACAAAGTTAAAAATCCAAAGTTTATAAATATTTTACCTTATATAGTATTCAATCTTAAGATTATGTTATCCTCTTTAGTGTCTATCCTTTTACCCTTTTATGAGTGGAAGAGAGATAGAACATACTAGGAAGAACACATGACTGACAGACTATTTTATGTATTTCATTGCCCACAATTGAAATTTGAATCTGTCTATGGAAATGTGTTGAGTATACAATCTTTATCCCTCCTGGGAGACACAACAAAAACAAAAGAGCAACCAAATTTGGCAACTACTGTTTTAACTCACAAACATTGGGCTTCCCTGGTAGCTCAACTGGTAAAGAATCTGTCTGCAATGAGGAAGACTTAGGTTCGATCTTTGGTTTGGGAAGATCCCCTGGAGGAGGGCATGGCAACCCACTTCAGTATTCTTACTTAGAGAATCCCCATGGACAGAGGAGCCTGGGAAGAGGAGGGGGGGTGCTGTAGTCCATATAGGGTCACAAAGAGTCAGACAGAACTGCACGACTAAGAACACCACAGCACTGTTTTAGATCACAACCAGAGAATGCATTTGCAGCCTGGCCTTGGGAAACAGAACTGAGCACTGTCTTAGAGTGCTGGCTGCCAACTGTGATTTCTTATTCATATTTTCATTAAAGCCAAGTCCCATATATTGATAGAAAACCCAGCTATGTCACTAATGAAGCCATAGAGATTCGTTCCACTGTGATCTCTAATCCATAATCTTTGAGATATGTGAAGAACGAGAATCAAGATTAGGAGAATATAGGAAAGTTATGACACTCTAAGCATATGTGTATGCTCAACTAACATAGGCAAATTCAATTAGTGATTGAAAGAAGAACTAACAGAGCAGTCAGTATTATGTTTATATTTCTATGAGGAAAGATAATAACTTTTAACTTATATAGCTTTGACTTGCATCTGGAATTGATTGTGTTTGGTTGCCTTATCCAAAATCAAATACAGGCAAAAATCAGACATATTCACAGACATTCAAAAGTAGCTTGAATGTCTCACAGGTCGGTCTCACCAGTTTCTGAGAATAGATGAGGTCACATATTAGGTAAGTATTCACATTCCCCTGGCTTTTTTCCACACCTGTTTACAAACCCTAACCTTCTGCGGTGAAGGTGAAGTCGCTCAGTCGTGTCCGACTCTTTGCGACCCCATGGACTGTAACCTACTAGGCTTCTCTGTCCACGGGATTCTCCAGGCAAGAATACTGGAGTGGATTGCCATTTCCTTCTCCAAACCTTCTGTAGAGCCCCTAGAGCCCCTTAAGTATTTCTGGGAATCCTTAGGAAATGCCTCACATGTAGTTACAAAAAACAAACAAACAAACCAAGTCTGATCCTGCTGGACTAACAGACTCAGAAATTAGCTTCACTGTTGCTCACTGGGCAAAACAGACTTCTGCTAATGCTCACTGCATCTCCATCTTATTAACTCTGCCATTTTCCTGACAGGGACCGGTTTCCAGCTAGAGTCATTACCAATTTCCTGGCATTCTCAGCATGTCAATGTTGACTGCTGTTTTGTGGTGAAGTATGAAAGCAAGCTTCCCCTAGCCTCATATCTCATCTTTAGTTAGGACGAGACTGTAAGTGTCAAGAAGTACTGTGTCTCTCTTTTGCTAAAAAGAGACAGCAAACAGCAATTTCAAGTTTTAAGTGTAATCCTTGTTTCAGGACTCTGACACCATCCAAAGTAGACCAAAAGCATTATGAGGGCAGTAACTATGTCTGCTTCATTCATCATATTGTTCATGAAATATCTGGTTAAAAATGAATGAGGCTAGAACATGGGATGAATGAAACCAACACTATATTGCACTTGGAATTGCTCTTCCTTACAATAGCCAAAATTTTAGTACAATGTCCATTTCATGCTGGGCTCTTTCTTGCATTACATAAGTTCTCTCCCAGAAAGCTTCACAGTTGTCATGCCAGTAGATTTTGTCAAGTCTGCTATCTTTTTTCACCACATATTTCTGATTACTACACAGAATCAAGCTGGGCTGTGTCTTTATATCTGAAAATGAAAGTGAAAGTGGCTCAGTCATGTCTGACTCTTTGCAACCCCATGGATTATGCAGGCCATGGAATTCTCCAGACCAGAACACTGGAGTGGGTTGCCATGCCCTTCTGCAGGGGATCTTCCCAACCCAGGGATCAAACCCAGGTCTCCTCCATTGCAGGCAGATTCTTTACCATCTGAGCCACCAGGGAAGCCCCCAAGAACTTCTATTTAGACTTAATTTCAAAGGTATAATACCTCATAGAGGATGATTTATACTGGCAGCTTTAAAGATTTTTGTCTGGTAATTCCAACATCTTGGGATTGGTATCAGTTCATTGTTTTTTGTTTGTTTTCTTCCCCTATGAATTAGTTCAATTTTCCTTTTTTTTTTTAAAAAAAAAAACCCAATATTTAAAAAGTTATTTCATGGATATTTAAAATTTTCTGTGTGGGACTCTGGTTCCTGTTAAATTCGTTTGGAGATATTTTGTTTGCTTTTATTTTAGCAAACAATCAACAAAGTTAAATTTATACCACAGTGCTGGCTTTCTTTGTGTCCTTGGTGATACCAATGCCCTTTGCCATACTCCTTGGGTCTAACACCCATATAAGCCACTGGTAGGATTAGTGGAATTTGGGGGTGGTTTATATTATATATCCAATGGCAAAGCCTTTACTATGCTTCTTTGGGTGTATTCCACACATCTTCAGTTTGAGGCTGAGCCTGGGGTTTGTATCAGTTCATACAAGGAATTAGGGGATCCACTTTTCCAACTTTGTGAACTCCCCACACTCCCAAGGCCCTTTGTTCCTCCGGCTGAGAAAATAGAATGCTCTCAGAGTTGTAGCCGCCTGCACAGGTCCACAGTTCAGTGTGAACGGGCCTGCTTTAAGGAGAAGCAGCAAGAGAATAGAGAGAAAAAAGCAATCACAAAAATAATCAGCACTCTTTGCAGAAAAGAGGCTCATTTTCCTGGTCTCTTTATCCAGAGAGATGGGTTTTCTCTTGGAGTTTTAGATACCTCTGCCTCTGTGGCTGTAGTGCAGTTCAGCAGCTGGTACTGGCCTCAGGGTAGGGAGGTGAGAAAAAGGAAAAATTGAAAATTTCCCCTTACTCTGTGGCTTCATGGGTCCCTTTTCCTGGCATTGTGGTCAGAAGGAGAGATTCTTGAAGTTTTGGTTGCCTGTGCCTGCTGCACAATTCCCCAAGATGGCTTTGTGTCCTGATAAAAGCCTGGAAGTAAAGAGAAAAATAAGAAACAAAACAAGAAAATTATCACTGGTATTTCTACAGACTTTGACTTCCCTCTCCAATCTGTGTCTATTATTTATATCTCAGAGATCTCATATCTTTGTGTGTGTTGTTGTTGTTTTTTTTTTTTTTTGGATTTTGTCCATGGTTGTTTGTTGTCATCAGCTGGGGAGTTAGTGGTAGCAGGCATATTTTACCTCAGCCAGCATCAGAAGTCTTCCCATTCTCTCTTCAAAAAAGAAATAATCAGATAACATATGTTGAAAAGTTAATGTTTATCAGGCACTTTCATATGCAAGCTAGGTACTATTATTATTCTGGTTTTGCAAGCTTGGAGACATTAGGATGTTTGAGACCTCACAGTTGATCAGAAAAGTTACTAAGGTTTAAACATCGGTCATTTGAATACAATGATTTTCCCATTAGGGGAAAATTATTTCATAATTGTCAGCAGAATAAAATACATCAAACTCACAGTTTTTTTTTTTTTTAATAAATTGTCAAGTGAGCAAAATTTGGTTTTCTGTATTGGAAGTGAGAAATGGAATAGTTCCCGCCATATCAATAAACTAAGGATGCCATGTGAAAGTGAAAAGTCAAAGTGAACTCGCTCAGTCGTGTCTGACTCTTCGCGACTCCGTGGACTGTAGCCTACCAGGCTTCTCCGTCTATGGGATTCTCTAGGCAAGAATACTGGAGTGGGTTACCATTTCCTTCTCCAGGGGATCTTCCCGACCCAGGGATTGAACCCAGGTCTTCCACATTGGAGGCAGACGCTTTAACCTCTGAGCCACCATCAGTTCAGCTCAGTTCAGTTGCTCAGTCATGTCCGACTCTTTGTGACCCCATGAATCGCAGCATGCCAGGCCTCCCTGTCCATCACCAGCTCCCGGAGTTCACTCAGATTCACGTCAATCGAGTCAGTGATGCCATCCAGCCATCTCATCCTCTGTCTCCCCTTCTCCTCCTGCCCTCAATCCCTCCCAGCATCAAAGTCTTTTCCAATGAGTCAACTCTTCGCATGAGGTGGACAAAGTACTGGAGTTTCAGCTTTAGCATCATTCCTTCCAAAGAAATCCCAGGGCTGATCTCCTTCAGAATGGACTGGTTGGATCTCCTTGCAGTCCAAGGGACTCTCAAGAGTCTTCTCCAACACCACAGTTCAAAAGCATCAATTTTTCGGCACTCAGCTTTCTTCACAGTCCAACTCTCACATCCATACACGACCACTGGAAAAACCATAGCCTTAACTAGACAGACCTTTGTTGGCAAAGTAATGTCTCTGCTTTTCAATATGCTATCTAGGTTGGTCATAACTTTTCTTCCAAGGAGCCACCATAGTCATCAGCTATTGCCGTCACCATGGATGATAAGTTGGTGAGCCCTGAGGGAACTCAGGAAGGAAAGTTTATCTAGTATCTAGCAGCCATGGACTGTGGCCACTTCCGACAGTGAACCCTGAGGAAGCTCAGAATGTGAAAACCCAGAATACTGGCCCCAGATAGCTGAGGGGCATATTAAAGTAATGATGTCAGTGAGCCCAGACTCTTGCATCTTCCTATACATAGAAAAGTGGTAAATTCCTTAACTTGGTCTTCTTTAATTAATAATAATCTTTTGATGCTCATACTCTCTGACCTTTGTTGCAAAACTTCTATATAGCCACTGGAGTGGCAGCTGCGTGGCTCTGGAGTGACTGTGAGGAGATACCCCATGTCTAAATGTGGAGAAGCCCCAGCAAGATGGTGGGCACTGGGGCGGTGGCTGTGCAGTGCTGGAGCATCTGTGAGGAGATACCCCACATCTAAGGGCCGAGAAGGCCCAAGAGGATGGTAAGAGGGGCAAAACTGCATTTAGAATCAGACCCCATAACCACCAGAGATGCTAAGATAGCTCAAGCAAAGCTTGTATGCACCAGGATTCAGAGACCCCACAGAAACTGAGTCAGAACTGTGTTTGAGTGTCTTCTGTGGAGGTACGGGTCAGCAGAGGACTGCTGCAGGGGCAGAGGCTCTGGGTGCAGCAGACCTGGGTATGGCATAAGCCCTCTTGGGGGAGGTCACTATTAATCCCACCACAGAACCGCCAAACTTACACAGGACTGGGAAACAGACTTCTTGGAGGGCACAAACAGAACCTTGTACACACCAGGACCCAGGAGAAAGGAGCAGTGACCCCACAAGAGACTGACCCAGACTTGCTGGGGAGTGACCAGGAGTCTCTGACAGAAGCATGGGTTGGTGGTGGGCTGCTTCAGAGTTGGGGGCACTGAGTGCAACAGTGCATGCATTGGACATTTTGAAGGAGGTCATCATTATCTTCATTACCTCCACCATAGTAAGGCCCCAGGTAAGAACAGGAAGGGAACACAGCTTCATCCATCCACAGAAAATTGGATTAAAGATTTACTGAGCATGGCCCTGCCCATCAGAACAAGATCCAGTTTCCCCCTCGTCACTCTCTCCTATCAGGAAGCTTCCAAGGATAAGCCTCTTACCCTTCTCCATCAGAGGACATACAAAATGAAAGCCACAATCACAGAAAACTAACCAATCTGATCACATGGACCACGACTTTGTCTAACCCAATGAAACTATGAGCCATGCTGTGTAGGGCCACCCAAGATGTACAGGTCATGGTGGAGAGTTCTGACAAAATGTGGTCCACTGGGAAGGCGATGACAAACTAGTATTCTTGCCTTGGGAACCCCATGAACAGTATGAAAAGGCAAAATGATAGGAGACTGAAAGATGAACTCCCAGGTCGGTAGGTGCCCAGTATGCTACTGGAGATCAGTGGAGAAATAACTCCAGAAAGAATGAAGAGACGGAGCCAAACAACAACATCATAAAGTTGTGGATGTGACTGGTGATGGAAGTAAAGTCTGATGCTGTAAAGAGCAATATTGCATAGGAACCTGGAATGTTAGGTCCATGAAGTAAAGCAAATTAGAAGTGGTCAAACAGGAGATGGCAAGAGTGAATCAACATTTTAGGAACAGCTAACTAAAATGTACTGGAATGGGTAAATTTAACTCAGATGACCGTTATATCTACTACTGTGGGCAAGAATCCCTTAGAAGAAATGGAGTAGCCATCATAGTCAACAAAAGAGTCCAAAATGCAGTAGTTGGATGCAATCTCAAAAATGATAGAATGATCTCTGTTCATTTCCAGGGTAAACCATTCAATATGACAATAACCCAAGTCTATGCCCCAACCAGTACCACTGAAGAAGCTGAATTTGAATGGTTCTAAAGTTACCCCACTTCCGAGGCCAGGGGCAGAGGCCAGGAGGAGCAAACCCACGTCCAAGGAGCAGTGGCTGCACAGGTGCAAGAGGGCCCAGAGGAGCTATTCCATGTTCAAAGTCAGGAGGTGCGGCAGTGAGGAGATACCCTTGTCGAAGGTAAGGAGCAGCAGCTGTGCTTTGCTGGAGCAGCCATGAAGAGATACCCCACGCCCAAGGTAACAGAACTGAAGTAAGATGGTAGGTGTTGCAAGAAGGCATCAGAGGGCAGAGACACTGAAACCATAATCACAGAAAACTAGTTAATCTAATCACACTAGGACCACAGCCTCGTGTAACTCAATGAAACTAAGTCATGCCTGTGGGGCCACCCAAGACAGGCAGGTCATGATGGAGAGGTCTGACAGAATGTGGTCCACTGGAGAAGGGAATGGCAAACCACTTCAGTATTCTTGCCTTGAGAACACCATGAACAGTATGAAAAGGCAAAATGATAGTATACTGAAAGAGGAACTCCCCAGGTCAGTAGTGCCCAATATGCTGCTGGAGATTAGTGGAGAAATATCTCCAGAAAGAATGAAGGGATGGAGCCAAAGCAAAAACAATACCCAGTTATGGATGTGACTGGTGATAGAAAAGCAAGGCCCGATGCCATAAACAGCAATATTACATAGGAACCTGGAATGTCAGGTCCATGAATCAAGGCAAATTGGAAGTGGTCAAACAAGAAATGGCAAGAGTGAACGTCCACATTCTAGGAATCAGCGAACTAAAATGGACTAAAATGGGTGAATTTAACTCAAATGACCATTATATTTACTACTGCAGGAAGGAATCCCTCAGAAGAAATGGAGTAGCCATCATGGTTAACAAAAGAATCCAAAATGCAGTACTTGGATGCAATCTCAAAAATGACAGATGATCTCTGTTCATTTCCAAGTCAAACCATTCTATATCACAGTTTTCCAAGTCTATGCCCCAACCAGTAATGCTGAAGAAGCTGAAGTTGAATGGTTCTATGAAGAGCTACAAGACCTTTTAGAACTAACACCAAAAAAGATGTCCTTTTCATTATAGGGGACTGGAATGCAAAGTAGGAAGTCAAGAAACACCTGGAGTAACAGGCAAATTTGGCCTTGAAGCAGGGCAAAGGCTAACAGAGTTTTGCCAAGAGAACGCACTGGTCATAGCAAACACTCTCTTCCAACAGCGCAAGAGAAGACTCTACACATGGACATCACCAGATGGCAACACTGAAATCAGATTGATTATATTCTTTGCAGACATAGATGAAGAAGCTCTATATAGTCAGCAAAAAAACAAGACTAAGAGCTGACTGTGGCTCAGATCATGAACTCTTTATTGCCAAATTCAGACTTAAATTGAAGAAAGTATGGAAAATCACTAGACCATTCAGGTATGACCTAAATGAAATCCCTTATGATTATACAGTGAAAGTGACAAATAGATTCAAGGGATTAGATCTGATAGACAGAGTGACTGAAGAACTATGGATGGAAGTTCATGACATTGTACAGGTGTTAGGGATCAAGAATATCCCCAAGAAAAAGAAATGCAGAAGGGCAAAACTGTTGTCTGAAGAGCCCTTACAAATAGCTGAGAAATGAAGAGAAGTGAAATGCAAGGGAGAAAAGGAAAGATATACCCATTTGAAAGCAGAGTTCAAAATAATAGCAAGGAGAAATAAAAAAGCCTTCTTCAGTGATCAGTGCAAAGAAATAGAGGAAAACAATAAAATGGGAAAGACTAGAGATCTCTTCAAGAAAATTAGAGATACCAAGGGAACATTTCATGCAAAGATGGGCTCAATAAAGGACAGAAATGGTATGGACCTAACAGAAGCAGAAGGTATTAAGAAGAGGTGGCAAGAATACACAGAAGAACTATACAAAAAAGATCTTCATGACCCAGATAATCATGATGGTGTGATCACTCAACTGGAGCCATACATTATGGAATGCAAAGTCAAGTGGGCCTTAGGAAAAAGCATTACTACAAACAAAGTTAGTGGAGGTGGTGGAATTTCAGTTGGGCTATTTCAAATCCTAATAGATGATGCTGTAAAAGTGATGCACTCAATATGCCAGCAAATTTGGAACACTCAGCAGTGGCTACAGGACTGGAGAAAGTCAGTTTTCATTCCAATCCCAAAGAAAGGCAATGCGAAAGAATGCTCAAACTACAGCACAATTGCACTCATCTCACATGTTAGCAAAGTAATGCTGAACATTCTCCAAGCCAGGCTTTAAAGTACCTGAACCGTGAACTTTCAGATGTTCAAGCTGGATTTAGAAAAGGCAGAGGAACCAGGGATCAAATTGTCAACATTGAAAAAGCAAGAGAGTTTCGGAAGCACAACTACGTCTGCTTTATTGACTATGCCAAAGCCTTTGACTGTGTGGATCACAATCAACTGTGGAAAATTTTGAACAAGATGGGAATACCAGACCACTTGACCTGCCTCTTGAGAAATCTGTACACAGGTCAGGAAGCAACAGTTAGAGTTGGACATGGAACAACAGACTGGTTCCAAATAGGAAAAGAATTACGTCAAGGCTGTATATTGTCACCCTGCTTATTTCACTTATATGCAGAGTACATCATGAGAAATGCTGGGCTGGAAGAAGCATAAGCTGGAATCCAGATTGCCGGGAGAAATATCAATAACCTCAGATATGCAGATGACATGACCCTTATGGCAGAAAGTGAAGAACTAAAGAGTCTCTTGATGAAAGTGGAAGAGGAGAGTGAAAAAGTTGGCTTAAAGCTCAACATTCAGAAAACGAAGATCATGGCATCTGGTGCCATCACTTCATGGCAAATAGATGAAGAAGCAATGGAAACAGTGACAGACTTTATTTTTTGGGGCTCCAAAATCACTGCAAATGGTGCCTACAGCCATGAAATTAAAAGATGCTTGCTCCTTGGAAGAAAAGTTATGATCAACCTAGTTCAGTTCAGTTCAGTCGCTCAGTCATGTCCGACTCTTTGCAACCCCATGAATCGCAGCATGCCAGGCCTCCCCATCCATCAACAGCTCCTGGAGTACACTCAGACTCACGTCCATTGAGTCAGTGATGCCATCCAGCCATCTCACCCTCTGTCATCCCCTTCTCCTCCTGCCCCCAGTCCCTCCCAGCATCAGGGTCCTTTCCAATGAGTCAGCTCTTCGCATGAGGTGGCCAAAGTACTGGAGTTTCAGCTTTAGCATCATGCCTTCCAAAGAAATCCTAGGGCTGATCTCCTTCAGAATGGATTGGTTGGATCTCTTGCAGTCCAAGGGACTCTCAAGAGTCTTCCCCAATACCACAGTTCAAAAGCATCAGTTCTTCGGTGCTCAGCTTTCTTCACAGTTGAACTCTCACATCCATACATGACCACAGGAAAAACCATAGCCTTGACTAGACAGACCTTAGTCAGCAGAGTAATGTCTCTACTTTTTAATATGCTATCTAGGGTGGTCATAAAGAGATGGGAATACCAGACCACTTGACCTGCCTCTTAAGCAATCTGCATGCAGGTCAGGAAGCAACAGTTAGAACTGGACATGGAACAACAGACTGGTTCCAAATAGGAAAAGGAGTACATCAAGGCTTTATATTGTCACCCTGTTTATTTAACTTATATGCAGAGGACATCATGAGAAACGCTGGACTGGAAGAAACACAAGCTGGAATCAAGATTGCCAGGAGAAATATCAATAACCTCAGATATGCAGATGACACCACCCTTATGGCAGAATGTGAAGAGGAACTAAAAAGCCTCTTGTTGAAAATGAAAGAGGAGAGTGAAAAAGTTGGCTTAAAGCTCAACATTCAGAAAACGAAGATCATGGCATCTGGCCCCATCACTTCATGGGAAATAGATGGGGAAACAGTAGAAACAGTGTCAGACTTTGTTTTTTTGGTCTCCAAAATCACTGCAGATGGTGACTTCAGCCATGAAATTAAAAGACGCTTACTCCTTGGAAGAAAAGTTATGACCAACCTAGATGGCATATTCAAAAGGAGAGGCATTACTTTGCCAACAAAGGTCCATCTAGTCAAAGGTATGGTTTTTCCAGTAGTCATGTATGGATGTGAGAGTTGGACTGTGAAGAAGACTGAGCACTGAAGAAATGATGCTTTTGAACTGTAGTGTTGTGGAAGACTCTTGAGAGTCCCTTGGGCTGCAAGGAGATCCAACCAGTCCATTCTGAACGAGATCAGCCCTGGGATTTTTTTGGAAGGAATGATGCTGAAGCTGAAACTCCAGTACTTTGGCCACCTCATGCAAAGAGCTGGCTCATTGGAAAGACCCTGATGCTGGGAGGGATTGCAGGCAGGAGGAGAAGGGGACGACAGAGGATGAGATGGCTGGATGGCATCACTGACTTGATGGACGTGAATCTGAGTGAACTCCAGCAGCTGGTGATGGACAGGGAGGCCTGGCGTGCTGTGATTAATAGGGTCGCAAAGAGTCAGACATGACTGAGCGACTGAACTGGAGTGAACTGATGTGAAGAACTGACTCATTGGAAAAGACCCTGTTTCTGGGAAAGATTGAAGGAAGGAGGAGAAGGAGACTACAAAGGATGAGATAGTTAGGTGGTATCACTGACTCAGTGGCATGAGTTTGAGTACACTCTGGGACTTGGTGATGGACAGGCAGGCCTGGGATGCTTCAGTCCATGGGATCCCAAAGAGTGGGACACGACTGAGTGAGTGAACTGACTGCTGAATCTTTTGATGTTCAGACTTTCTGCCCTTTGTTGCAAAACTTCTATATAACCTGGCTCATCCCCTTGCCTCTAAGTAGCAGTTCTGTTAGGGTTACTTGAGATTCTGTTTTCTGGGTTTGAAGTCCCAAATCTTCCTACCAAATAAAACGTAACTCTCAACTTTTAGATTGTGAATATTTTCTCTAGGTCGACAGAAGTGACAAATCACAATACTCAGTGTCCCGGTGCACTTCATCGATTCTAAAATATTCTAGCACATAAGATGCCACTGAATTCTGAGTTTCTTTTTTAATAATCTCACCAACTGTATATCCTCACCAAAATTATGGTTTGGGAGAAATATGATTTTATTTTCTCTTCCCATAAAGTTAATTTTACTTCTCAACTTCATCTCTTCCTTCTCTGGTCCAGCCTCCTCCTCCCTTTCCACTTCCCTGCTTCTACTGACCTAAATTCAGCCCAAAGGGAAATATAGGAATCTTTAAGTTTCTTTCCAACATTTAGAGTACATTTTTCTTGGCAGAAAACTACAATTCTGTTTATATGGAAAATAATTTAGCCAAATGAATATTCCTGACCTATTCTATAAAAATAAATTCCTTTTTTGCTCATATATTTGAAGGACTAATTTGTGCATGTTAAAATTGAGTAACAGGCCTTTGAAAGGGTCCCATAATTATCAATTTAAATTTATACAATTACAATCTTATCAAGTTGATTTATTTTTAATATAAATTTATTTATTTTAATTGGAGGTTAATTACTTTACAATACTGTATTGGTTTTGCCATACATCAACATGAATCCACATTTTTAAAAATGAAGTATATGAGACTGACAGAAAAGGACACAAAATAATATACACTCATGTAACTACTACTCAGGTTAAGAAATTGAACATTGCCAAGACAGTGATTTGACTTTTCATGCTTGTTTAAAGAGTGTTCTAGTGTTTCAGTAGTCATCCAGTAGCAGAACATCAGCTAAATTAAGTACATTGAATTTATACACTTAAAAATATTTTAAATGTCTTTACAGAAAGAGATACAGTAACTATATGTGTTTGTCCTTCATAGCTTTTATATTTATAGCCCTAGTAAATACATGGGTAACTTGCTTTACCCCATAAATGTCTTCCTAAATATTGTATGGAAGTGAATTTCACCTAATATAAAGTATTTAAATGCAATAAGCAAGGGAATGGAATAATGTTAAAGCTGTTGTGAATCTTTTGTAACAAGGCAGTTCTCTTCACAAAATAAATAACCACCCCTAAGTTATCTGCTTTAAAACTGCATTTGTGTACTCTAAGTTTCCTTAAAGTGGGGTGTATATATTTCTACTAAGGTAGATCTACTTCTACTAAGGCAGATCTATTTCTACTAAGGCAGGGCTTCCCTGGTGGTTCAGACAGTAAAGAATCTGCCTGCAATGCAGGAGACCTGGGTTCAATCCCTGGGTTCGGAAGATCCCCTGGAGAAGGGCATGGCAACCCACTCCAGTATTCTTGCCTGGAGAATTTCATGGACAGAGAAGCCTGGTAGGTTATAGTCCAAAGTGTCTCAAAGAGTCGAACACTACTGAGCAACTAAGCATAGCAGAGCAAGGCAGATCTAAAATCGTTTGGTAGCTTTGATGGAACTGGATATTCCATATTATTAAGAGCTGGCCTTGTAGGGTCTAATTGGATATAGAGCAAATGTAACGAATTTTTAAAAATCCATGTTTATGCCAATAAAGAAGTAACTGCAGTTATCCTCACTTTAAGTCCACCTGACGACATGAGTCTGAGTGAACTCAGAGAGTTGGTGATGGACAGGGAGGCCTGGCCTGCTGTGATTCATGGGGTCGCAAGGAGTCAGACACAACTGAGCGACTGACTGAGAATCATGGGCAGTACCCTCTGGTTGCAAAATCATTTTTTAAACTCCTAAAATTCTTTCCTTGTCTGAAAACTCCAGATATTAAATATCCAGCAAAGTACTCTATTGTGAAAAAAAAGTCCTGATTTCTCTCTCCAAAGTTATATACAGCTTTACATAATGCTCTTTTATTTTTTTCTTTAGTGATGTGAAGATTTTTTCCCCTCAAAGGATTTTTAATTAGGCATTTATCTAAGACAAGATAAGCATAATTTTACACATCCATTAGTTAACATGCATTTAGAAATCTGTGATTAACAGTTTGAAATTGTGCCAGTTCTCTGTGCACCAATTAAATATTCACAAATAAATGTGAATAGCCTTCTTTAATTTTGATAACTTTTCCCTGAGTTAAATTGTTCCCACCTACTAACACTAAAAATAGATCACCTTTTTTTCATTGAAGATAGCAATCATTCCCTTTCTTTTTTCTTTTAAAACTCCTAGTCTAGCTAGAGTTTTCATTAGTCTAGCTTATACAGTGCAAATTCAGTTAGTGTTAGGCTAATGTCAGTATGTTTCCTGTGGTTAAGATGATCTTAACAGAATTGTAAAAGGCATCCTAAAATAAAATAAAAGGTGTTTTAATATTGTTAAAATGCACATTTTTTTAAAACCAGGAATACTAAAATCTGTGAAATGCAATTTGTAGTGTGCATATAACAAAATATATGAACATGAAATTTTGAAATGTATACCTCTCCTCATTATGTGAAAAGCTGTTTTCTCTCACAAAAGTAATTCATTTGTTATTTCCTATCTTGTCTTGATATTAATATAAAATTCCGCACTTTTTCATGATTTTAAAATAATTTCTTATAGGATCTTTATATCTTTTGCATTAAATGATTTGTGCTTTCTTTGATATTTGAATGCATTATCCTGTAACATGGTAACTTATATCAAGTATATCAGCAAGCTAAAGTTTGGAAACAATAATACCTTGCAGAAATACACTACTTTAAAATTTTTGAAATGTTTTTACATCCATTATTCATTTGATACTCATAAGAACTCTGTGGAATAGTGATGGCACATATTACTTCTCACATTTCAAAGAGGTGAAAACAAAAGTCTAAGATTACTTAACAAGTTAATATCAGAATTTAGGTCTTGCAATGCTTATGGTCTACCATGGAAATGTTGGGGGAGGCAATAGAGACTAACTTTTTTAGATGACTTGCCCTGACATTGTCTTTTTTTCAATGTATTTAATCTTTTAGATGGGCTTCCCTGGTGGCTCAGATGGTAAAGAACTCACCTGCCAATGAAAGAGACCAGGGTTTGACCCCTGGGTTAGGAAGATCCCCTGGAGAAGGAAATGGCTACTCACTCCAGTATTCTTGCCTGGAGAATTCCATGGACAGAAGAGCCTGGCAGGCTACAGTCCATGGGGTCCCAAAGAGTTGGACACAACTAACAAACAAACACACACGTTTAGATTAGGACTACACTTTGTTTTACATCCTGTTAAATTACTTATCAGTATAGTTGAAGTGCTAATCTGCAAACGAAATATGTATACACATAATTATTAGTGATGTTTCAATTATCATTAAACAATGATTGGGGTTTTTAAAAAAATCTCTTAGATGAGTCAATTAATCCTTTAATCATCATTTTCCAAATTAATATTATTTTATCAAACATGAGTAACCAGAATAAACAATTACTCAGCAAAGCCATTAAGAACAATATTAACTTACTAAAATAAGCTCAGTGCTAAATGATCACAGATGCAAGTCAAATTTTTAGCAATCCTCTTCAAATTTATTTTTAAAAACTGCTAATTTAACAAGCTCCTGCATCACTGACTCAATGGACATGAGTTTGAGCAAGCTCCAGGAGTTGGTGATGGTCAGGGAAGCCTGGAGTGCTGCAGTCCATGGAGTGGCAAAGAGTCAAACATGACTGAGTGACTGAATTGAACTGGGTTACTGTATTTAAGACTCATCTGTCAATGGAAATTTTTATTTTGTCCCTATGAATGTATTTATTTTGGCTAGGGGAATCAAATCTTAAATGTATAAAATAAAAACCTACAATACGTTGGAAACTGTGTAGTATCTTAATGGTCTTGGGACAGATTGGAATAAAGGGCTCTTTATTGAAATAATGGATTTTTCCATTAACAGAATTCCTTCAAGTCTTTTTCCTTGAATGCTCTCATTCTTATCTGTTTCTTACTCTTGTATCTTCCCTTGTTTCTATATTAATTCATTCTGGCTTGGATCATTTAAGCTTACATGGAACTCATACTATATAGCGACTCTGTGCCAATGTTTACTTGTGATGACTGAATTTACCCTTAACAACTGACAGTAAATGTTATCATTCATCCCTGTTATTCATTACCAATCTTATTCATCTTGGCCTTCCAAATTTTTTTTCTTACCAATCCCCCAGGGCCTCGAAGTCAACTAAAATGGTGCTTACTCCTTTTCTCTGACCACAATCTCTAAGAGATCCCTGAACTACTTATAACTTAAAATAAGCGTTATTTACATTTAATTTTTCCTGCATTCTTTTGTGGAAGACACTAAACCATGATTTTTTTTTAACCTGAATGTGGCTTATTTTTTTTTATTAGAGTAAGTCACTGATGAGGTCCAGGTGGCAGATGAAATCCTCATGTAGCCTTGTTAATGTTTTTCTTGGAAAAAGTGTTTTTGCTTATGTATTATTGATCTCAGTTCTCTCTCTTTTCATTAGAAAGAAACAAAATAAAGTTGAATTGAAAGGATCTATCTCAATGTATAGATTAAGATGGTAAAGATAACCTTATAGGTGAGACAGCAAAAGAGACACAGATGTATAGAAAAGTCTTTTGGACTCTGTGGGAGAAGGCGAGGGTGGGATGATTTGAGAGAATAGCACTGAAACATGTATATTATTATATGTGAAACAAATTGCCAGTCCAGGTTCGATGCATGAGACAAGGTGCTTAGGGCTGGTGCACAGGGATAACCCAGATGCATGTACACCCATGGCTGATTCATGTCAATGTATGGCACAAAACATTACAATATTGTAAAGTAATTTGCCTCCAATTAAAATAAATAAATTAAAAAAAGAAGAATTTGAGGTGTCATCTGTGTATTGTTGGGTAGGAAATTTAAAGCTTCTAGATGAGTTTTAAAGGTAGAATAAACCCAATATGAGGTACTGTTCAAACTGAACACTGTATTTATGTATGGGATAAGGTTACCAGCCCAAGACCTGCAAAACAAATATATATATATATATATATATAAAAGATGAAGCCTAGAATTCACACCAAGAATTTACTGTCACAAAACAGAAGCAGAATACTCTAGAAAACGCCAATGAGAAATGTACAACTCAAAATATCATGGCTAGAGATTTGACAAGAGCCACTGCAAAATGTTAATATGCTACTTTCAGAAATTTACCCCAAAGAAATAATACACAAAGACACTCTATTCTTATTTATATTTATGAAAAAAATTAAAATCTTCATTATAGGAATGGATAGGTAAATGATATTGCACATGTTATATACTCATTAAAGTAATATTATGACTCTAATAACAGAAAGTGTAAAAAGTGAAAGAGAAAGTGTTACTTGCCCAGTTGTGTCTGACTCTTTGTGACCTCATGGTATGTAGCCCACCAGGCTCCTCTGTCCATGGAATTTTCCAGGCAAGAATACTGGAGTGGGTAGCCATTCCCTTCTCAAGGGGATCTTCCCAACCCAGAGATAGAACCCAGGCCTCTTGCCTCACAGGCAGATTCTTTATCATCTGAGCCACCAGGAAAACCATTAATAACAGAGGAAAGTGTTAAAGGAAAAATGTGCAAAATACTATGTACACTATTTTTGCCACCAGGCAAATACTTATGATTATGAAAACTGGGTTGAAATATCCCCAAACATAAATATATCATTAGGGTTCTTCATTAATGTCATAGAAGAGAAAATATTGGAGGCAGCAAATTGGCATAAAAATTCATTGATACTGTCTAAGAATTATGATATAGTCTATAACATTTTTTTTCTTGCCAAACTCGTCCCAACATCTATTTACCCATTGACTCTGTTTGACTATGGTATGGAAACCTATCATATAAAAGTCACATCTTTTCCGTCAGTTATCCAGTAAGGTAGTTGAACTCCTATCTCTTACTTGTTTATAGGGCCTGTATTATCCAACTCCTTGAAAAATGCAGCTCTGTATAGAATGTTATTATTAAGTCTTTTACACTGATTGTCATTTAACCCTCATAACAACGTAATGACAAGAAAAATATATTCTTGTCTTTAGTAGAAAGAAGCTAAAACTTGGGTATGTAAAACAACTTATTTAAAATTACGCAGTCTGGTAGAACTAGTTCTTGAAACCCAGAACTATCTGAGTTCCAAATCAGTATTCTTTCTAATGCATCATCTTGGCTTTTTCTTCATAATTATCCCTTAATTGCCAACATCTGCTGGATCATCAAAAAAGCAAGAGAATCCAGAAAAACATCTACTTCTGCTTTATTGACTATTCCAAAACCTTTGAATGTGTGGATCACAACAAACTGTGGAAAATTCTGAACAAGATGGGAATACCAGACCACCTGACCTGCCTCTTGAGAAACCTGTATGTAGGTTAGGAAGCAACAGTTAGAACTGGACATGGAACAACAGAGTGGTTCCAAATAGGAAAAGGAGTATGTCAAGGCTGTATATTGTCATCCTGCTTATTTAACTTATATGCAGAGTACATCATGAGAAATACTGGACTGGATGAAGCACAAGCTGGAATCAAGTTTGCCAGGAGAAATATCAATAACCTCAATATGCAGATGACACCACCTTTGTGGCAGAAAGTGAAGAAGAACTAAAGAGCCTCTTGAAAGTGAAAGAAGAGAGTGAAAAAGTTGGCTTAAAACTCAACTTTCAGAAAACTAAGATTATGGCATCTGGTCCTATCACTTCATGGCAAATAGATGGGGAAACAGTGAAACAGTGACAGACTTCATTTTTTTTGGGCTCCAAAATCACTGCAGATGGTGACTGCAGCCATGAAATTAAGACACTTGCTCCTTGGAATAAGAACAATGACCAACCTAGACAGCATATTGAAAAGTAGAGACATTACTTTGCCAACAAAGGTCTGTGTAGTCAAAGCTATGGTTTTACCAGTAGTCATGTACGAATGTGAGAGTGGGACTTTAAAGAAAGCAGTCCATCCTAAAAGAAATAAGTCCTCAATATTTATTGGAAGTACTGATGCTGAAGCTGAAACTCCAATACTTTGGCCACCTGATGCGAAGAGCTGACTCATTTGAAAAGACCCTGATGCTGGGAAAGATTGAAGGTGGGATGAGAAGGGGACAATAGAGGATGAGATGGTTCCTTGGCATCATCAACTCAATGGACATGAGTTTGAGTAAACTCCAGGACTTGTTGTGGACAGGGAGGCCTGGTGTGCTGCAGTCCATGGGGTCACAAAGAATCAGACACGACTAAGTGACTGAACTGAACTGAATCCCCCTTTTCTTTTTCATTAATTTAACTGAGTACTTACTATGTGATAGACAATGTGCTAAATTCAAGGATACTTGGATAAATAAAACAGTCCCACTTTTATGGAGATTGTAATGAGAACCTACAATGTGACAAGGACTTTTGATAGGAAAGATAAATAAGCATCATAACCTAAAATATTGCTTAATTATAACAGAAGATAAGACAGTAAAAAGTATATAGTCACAATAAAGACATAAATATATGAATAAGGCTGTCATAATGCCAGACAACTTCTTTCAAATAAATTAGAAATGTCTAAAAATAATAAAACATGCCTTTGAAAAGAAAATTCTTTAAAGAAAATATGAGGTGAGATTCCCTTAACATTTATGATAATCCCAAATAGGAATGCCTAAGGACAGAAAGTCCTATGGCACACACCACTGACTTAGGACCTCATAAATGTTGTTACAGCAAAACACAGCCAACCAATCATATACAGCGAGTTAACTCCACCTCTTCTTCTCCATTCTTTATTTTATTTTTAAAAGAGTCTTCTTTTGCATGTGGACCATTTTAAAGTCTTTATTGAATTTGTTACAGTATTGCTTCTGTTTTATGTTTTAGTTTTTTGGCCTAGAGGTATGTAGGATTTTAGCTTCCTAACCAAAGATTGAACCCACATTCCCTGCATTGGAAGGCTATGTCCTAACCAATGGAAAACCAGGGAATTCCCTCATTCTCAATTCTTTATGTCCCTTCCCTCACCTTCTTTCAATATTTATCTCTGCCTTTAAATCTTACTTTGAGTGAAATAGAGCATTATACCTTATAAAGACACGTCTAATTTTCCAACATATATGATCTTCTTATTGTATTTTCTGATTGCTAGAGAAAATTTATGGTCTTCCCCAATGGCTCAGTAGACAAAGAATCTGCCTACAATGCAGGAGACATTGGTTCTACCCCTGGGATGGGAAGATCCCCTGGAGGAGGGCATGGCAACCCACTCCAGTATTCTTACTGGGGAAATCCCATAGACAGAGGAACCTGGTGGGCTATGGTCCTTTGTTTTTCAAAGTATCAGACATGAATGAAGCTACTGAGCACAAACACACAGAAAATTTATACATTTTTCATCTCCAGAAAAAAATATAAACAATTTTTCATAAGAGTTGTTAAGTTGTGATTTTTGTGTTCCTCATCTGCTTACAGGGAAAAAGAAAAATAAGTTGAAAGGTATGAGTTAAAAATCTATCATTGGCACACAGCTGGCTGTAGGTAGAAAACCTCATCAAGAGCAGCAAGCCATAATGTTTTTATTATCATATAGGAAACATAAAAATTTTAAATTTCTTCAGAAGTATTCCATGACACATGTATTGTTCTGGGGCTGAATAACAGAAGCCATTTACTAATCTCTCTTTCCCGCTTGGGAGTGATCCAAAAATGAATCTGACTTTCTCTCTCTTACTCATGCTCTTCAGCTCTCTTCCTCTCTAATTTTATGGCTTATTCAGCAGACAAGATCAAAATGAACTGTCATAAGTAATAACTCAATTAAACAATTGGTTTGCATGATAAAGAACTTAGAAGTGAGGATTATTCCAACTCTTTAGATAATGTAGGACAAATTTATGTATGGTTCAATTTATATTATGATGTTTACTTCTCAAAATTTGTTACCAAATCTGTAAGGGGGTTTAGGATGGGGAACACGTGTATACCTGTGGCGGATTCATGTCAGTGTATGGCAAAACCAATACAATATTGTAAAGTAATTAACTTCCAGTTAAAATAAATAAATTTATATTAAAAAAGATTCCAGGCAGAGTTGGATTATTCTGCATAGTTTCCCTAGATTATTGTTTTTTAAATCTATGTTGTTTAAGTGTATCTACCTCATATTACACTGAAGCAGTGTCTATATTGCTCTGGCATTGAGTTTAGCATTGAGGAATAGTTTGGTACATTGGAAAAAGCTATAGATTATGAGACAGTTTGGGTTTCATATCCTGCTTCCACTATCACCAACAGTATTCACTTAGGCAATTGTGTCAGAGATGGATAGTGTAATTATCTCCCAAAGTTGGATGCAATGGCTGTTGTTACTTCTTATTCCCTCATTTGGGATGGTTATATGAGGAAGTTTTTTTTTTTTTTGGTGAAGAACAGTTTCATCAGGTTAGTGCACAAAGTTTTTTATTGTACAGAGGTTCAAATATGTGTAGAAGGGTGTTATGAATGCTGAGAAACCAAAAAGGTGTAATGTCCCAGTTATTAAGCTATGATCCTTCAGCTTCAAATCACCTTTCTCTACCCTTTGGACTCTGCAAACCATATTTCTGCTGTGCAAGTTTGGCTATGTGTTCAATTCTGGAAATATAGGGCAGACTGGGAGACTACAAGACTGGAATAGAAAAAAGAAACACACTTCTTGATTGATTGGTCTGTTGGTTTCATGTTGATTTCCTGTTCCTTTGAGTCCCACACTTCTCCCCAACAAACTTTTACACTCTGGAAGCAACAGTTCTTTTCCACTGTAGCATTTGAATGAAGTATGTCATTCCACTAATATGTACAAGAACCAGCCTCATCCTACCTGCTTCCCTTTCCCCCGGTCACCAGTGTTCCTGTTCATAGGCCTGAGAATAACTGATGTAGAGCTCACCCTCTAAGTTTCTAGTTTTAATAGTCCCAAACTCCTTTCTTTGTTTGCCCAGCCCTAGGTGTGGTAGTTGCCTCCTATCTATAGTTGCTAACTCACTGATAGTTTAGTATTCTTTTACTTTTTCATTTATCAAGTCAGCAATCTCTATACCTAGTTAACTATTTCTTATACTAAGTTGTCTTTGTTCAAAAAAAAACTAGTGTGGTTTTTGTCCCCTGGCTGAACCCTGACTGCTAGAGCAAGCTATTGTATTTCCATGAAATTCAGTTTCATCATCTAAATGTAGGGACAGCAGTGCAAGAAGTCCTCATTTTCCAAGAGTAAATAGCACTAGAAAAGTCCGCTTAGTGAATGCACTTTAAAAGTGGGCTTAAAATACGTCATAAATTGAGAAAAAAAAAAAGCTTTGATTGGGATAAATCCATGAAAAAATAATCAAAATTATATAAAGCATTTATCTTACATTTAACAAAATTCTATTCATAATTACAACTACATTTTACTTCTCAGAACAAAGATTGATTTAATGTTGATTTTGATTTTTGTTGTATATTTGTGCAATTTTTCCTGAAAAAATTGTATAAAAAATGTAATATATGCTGAACATTACTTTTAAATTTGTTTGCATAGTAATTAATGGGGTCATTTCTGGAAAGACATATAAGGGTTTCATACACTTTCTGAAGGACTCTTCATGATTCTGGTCAACGTTCTCTATTCAAATACTGACAAGTCTATCTTTGAAGATTTCCATTTGTCATTGGCTTCACAAGTAATTTCCAATATCATTTTTATTCATTTCATGAAATTTTGCAAAATTTGCAATTTTATATTGTGATGAATTTGAATGTGTCTGCATTAAAATATTTGATTATGACTAGGATATAGCGGGAAGAGAGGAAAAATAGTATTTACCATGATGGAATAATTAAATGGATATTAATTTTATGTAGTTAGTTTATTAGTGAATGATTTTTCACTTTGATTATGTTTGCTACTCAAGAAACTTTATAACTATGAGGAGCAACATGATCAATGCTGTCTCGCAAGGATCTTATATATATATATATACACACACACACACACACACACATATACATATACATATATAGGCACCCCACTCCAGTACTCTTGCCTGGAAAATCCCATGGACAGAGGAGCCTGGTGGGCTGCAGTCCATGGTGTCACTGGGAATGGGACACTACTGAGCAAATTCACTTTCACTTTTCACTTTCCTGCATTGGAAAAGGCAATGGCAACCCACTCCAGTGTTCTTGCCTGGAGAATCCCAGGGAAGGGGAGCCTGGTAGGCTGCTGTCTCTGGGGTTGCACAGAGTTGGACACGATTGAAGCAACTTAACAGCATATATATATATATATATATGTGATGGAATAGTTGTGTCAGAAAAAGATTATTATAAAAAGTTTTTATTGGTGCCTGGACCACAGTTGGTCATAATTAAATTTTAACAATTTAGTTCAATAATTGTGGATTTTATCATATTCTTTTAATTTTTACACTTTAGTGTACATGACTTGATAGGATCCTTTAGTGAGAATAGGTTTAGGTAAGAAGACAAAACAGAACATTGGTACAACAACCTCAATCAAGGGATAGAAAGTATACTTTTCATTGCAGGTATGATATGTTGGCTTCTCCACCTTTAAAATAAAATAAGACCTATATTGAAAAAGCTGGTTTTTAGAAACAGTGCCAGCATATTTAGCTTTAAAGATGCATCAGTGTTTGGAAACTGAAGTTCCTTAAGGGCACTTAAGAGTATGTTTTCAATTCATGGATAGAGGTAAAGAGAAGTAGCAAGGTAATAAAATGGAGTTAGAAACATATTGCCCAATGTTCTATCTAAGAGAAACTAAAATGAGCCATAATGTTTTGACTTTCTTTTAAACGGAAACAGCTCTGCTTGAACTTTTGACATAAAAACACTTACTATACTTACTGCAATTCTAGGGTTTACTCATTGCCTGCTGATATCTAACATGAAGAGACTGAAAGCAAATTGAAACATGAATCTATGGTTTCTCAAGAGATGAGTATGTATGCCAAGTGTGTTGACTTGAATGTGTATTTCCTGTTAATAAAAATGCATTCCGTTCAGTTCAGTCTCTCAGTCATGTCTGACTCTTTGCAATCCCATGAAATGCAGCATGCCAGGCCTCCCTGTCCATCCGCAACTCCCGGAGTTTACCCAAACTCATGTCCATTGGTCGGTGATGCCATCCAACCATCTCATCCACTGTCATCCCCTTCTCCTCCTGCCCTCAGTCTTTTCCAGCATCAGGGTCTTTTCAAATGAGTCAGCTGTTCGCATCAAGTGACCAAAGTGTGGGAGTTTCAGCTTCAACATCAGTACTTCCAATGAACACCTAGGACTGATCTCCTTTAGGATGGACTGGTTGGATCTTCTTGCAGTCCAAGGGCCTCTCAAGAATCTTCTCCTACACCACAGTTCAAAAGCATCAATTCCTCTGTGATCAGCTTTCTTTATAATTCAACTCTCACATCCATACATGACTCATGGAAAAACCATAGCCTTGACTAGACGGACCTATATTGGCAAAGTAATGTCTTTGCTTTTTAGTATCCTGTCTAGGCTAGTCATAACTTTCCTTCCAAGAAGTGTGTCTTTTACTTTCCTGGCTGCAGTAACCATCTGCAGTGATTTTGGAGCCACAAAAAATAAAGTCTGAAACTGTATCCACATCTATTTGCCATGACGTCATGGGACCAAATGCCATGATCTTCGTTTTCTGAATGTTGAGTTTAAGACTACATTTTCACTCTCCTCTTTCACTTTTATCAAGAGGCTCTTTTGTTCCTCTTCACTTTCTGCCATAAGGGTGGTGTCATCTGCATATCTGAGGTTATTGATACTTTTCCTGGCAATCTTGATTCCAGCTTGTGCTTCATCCAGCCCAGTGTTTCTCATGATGTACTCTGCATACAAGTTAAATAAACAGGGTGACAATATACAGCCTTGACGTACTCCTTTTCCTGTTTGGAACCAGTCTGTTGTTCCATGTTCAGTTCTAATTGTTGCTTTGTGACCTGCATACAGGTTTCTCAAGAGGCAGGTCAGGTGATCTGGTATTCCCATCTCTCTCAGAATTTTCCACAGTTAATTGTGATCCACACAGTCAAAGGCTTTGGCATAGTCAATAAAGCAGAAGTAGATATTTTTCTGGAACTCTCTTGCTTTTTGATGATCCAGCAGATGCTGGCAATTTGATCTCTGGTTCCTCTGTCTTTTCTAAAACCAGCTTGAACATCTGGAAGTTCATGGGTCATGTATTGCTGAGGCCTGGCTTGGAGAATTTTGAGGATTACTTTACTAGCGTGTGAGATGAGTGCAATTGTGTGGTAGTTTGAGCATTCTTTATCATTGCCTTTCTTTGGGATTGGAAAGAAAACTGAGCTTTTCCAGTCCTGTGGCCACTGCTGAGTTTTCCAAATTTGCTGACATATTGACAAATTTCACAGCATCATCTTTTAGGATTTGAAATAGCTCAACTGGGAGTCCATCACCTCCACTAGCTTTGTTCGTAGTGATGATTTTTAAGACCCACTTGACTTCACATTCCAGGATGTCTGGCTCTAGGTGAGTGATCACAGCTTTGTGATTATCTGGGTCATGAAGATCTTTTTTGTATAGTTCTTCTGTGTATTCTTGCCACCCCTTCTTAATATCTTCTGCTTCTGTAAGGTCCACACCATTTCTGTCCTTTATTGAGCCCATCTTTGCCTGAAATGTTCCCTTGGTATCTCTAATTTTCTTGAAGAGATCTCTTGGAAACACAAGTGGTCCCTAATAACTAAAGCAGTCTTAAGAAAGAACAATGGAGCTGGTGGGATCAACCTTCTCGACTCAAATTATTTTACAAAGCTATCATCATGAAGACAGTATGATACTGAAACAAAAACAGGAATATAGACCAATGGAAGAAGATAGCAAGCCCAGAAATATACCCATGAACCTATAGGTACCTTATTTTTGACAAAGGAGGCAAGAGTATACAATGGGGCAAAGACAGCCTCTTCAATAAATGGTTCTGGGAAAACTGGACAGATACATGTAAAAGAATGAAACTAGGACACTTCCGAACAGCATACACAAAAATAAACTCAAAATGAATTAAAGACCTAAACGTAAGACCAGAAACTATAAAACTCTTAGAGGAAAACATAGGCAGAACACTCAGGGACATAAATCAAAGCAAGATCCTCTATAACCCACCTCCTACAGTACAGAAATAAAAACAAAAGTAAACAAGTGGGACCTCATTAAACTTAAAGGCTTTTGCACAGCAAAGGAAACTAAGCAAGGTGAAAAGAACCCTCAGAATGGGGGAAAGTAATAGCAAATGAAACAATTGACAAAGGATTAATTTCCAAAATATACAAGCAGCTCATACAACTCAATGCCAGGAAAACAAACAACCCAATCAAAAAGTGGGGAAAAGACTTAAACAGACATTTCTCCAAAGAAGACATACAGATGGCCAACAGACACATGATAAGATGCTCAACATTCATTATTAGAGAAATGCAAATCAAAACTACAATGAGATATCACCTCACATCGGTCAGAATAGGCATCATGAGAAAGTCTATAAACAATAAATGCTGGAGAGAGTGTAGAGTAAAAGGGATGCTCTTTCACTGTTGGTGGGAATGTAAATTGATACAGCCACTATGGAAGATGGTATGGAGATTTTGTAACAAACGAGCAATAAAAGCACCATATGACCCAGCATTCCCACTCCTAGGCATATACCCTGAGGAAACCAGAGTTGAACATGACACATGTATCCCACTGTTCGTTGCAGCACTATTTACAATAGCTAGAACATGGAAGAAACCTAGATGTCCAGGGAGAGACGAATGAATAAAGAAGTGTGGTACATATACAGAATGGAATATTACTCAGTCATAAAAAGGAACAGGTTTGAGTCAGTTCTGATGAGGTAGATGAATCTGAAACCTATTATAAAGAGTGAAGTGAGTCAGAAAGAGAAAGACAAATATTATATTCTAATGCATATATACAGAATCTAGAAAAATGTTACTGAAGAATTTATTTACAGGGCAGCAATGGAGAAACAGATATAAAGAATAGACTTATGGACATGGGGAGAGTGGAGTAGAGGGTGAGATGTATGGCAAGAAGGAACTTACATTCAGTTCAGTTCAGTTGCTCAGTCGTATCTGACTCTGCGACCCCATGAATCGCAGCACGCCTGGCCTCTCTGTCCATCACCAACTCCCGAGTTCACTCAAACTCACGTCCATCTAGTCGGTGATGCCATCCAGCCATCTCATCCTCTGTCGTCCCCTTCTCCTCCTGCCCCCAATCCCTCCCAGCATCAGGGTCTTTTCCAATGAGTCAACTCTTCGCATGAGGTGGCCAGAGTACTGGAGTTTCAGCTTTAGCATCATTCCTTCCAAAGAAATCCCAGGGCTGATCGCCTTCAGAATGGATTGGTTGGATCTCCTTACATTACCATATGTAAAATAGATAGCCAATGGGAATTTGCTGTATGGCTCAGGAAACTCATACAGGGGCTCTGTATCAATCTAGAGGAGTGAGAGGTGGCAGGAGATGGGAGGGAGGTTCAAAAGGGAGGGGATATATGTATACCTATAGCTGATTCATGTTGAGGTTTGACAGGATACAACAAAATTCTGTAAAGTAATTATCCTTCAATTAAAAATAAATTAAAAAAAACAGAAATCGTGGCAAACTAATATAATTTAATCTTTTGTTACAGAAGAAAATTCAAACAGAATAAAAGAAAATTTAGTAAAACCAACCCCATGAGGCAGAATGTATTTTTGCCTATGTTTTAGGGCCAACAGGGTTTGCTGTTTCTCCACCCTATTGTTTAAATCTTTTCATTCTTTTGAGAGAAGGATCTGGGCATGTTTAGGATTTAGGACTGACACTAAGTGACAGAGGACCATGTCCTGTGCACCTGTACCACAGAGCAGGACTTTGTATATTCTCCTGAAAATGAAAGTGTTAGTCACTCACTCGCGTCCTACTCTTTGCGGCTCTATGGACTATAGCCAGCCAGGCTCCTCTGTCCATGGGATTTCCCAGGCAAGAATGTTGGAGTGGGTAGCCATTCCCTTCTCCAGGGACTGAACATTCTTCCTGACCCAGGGATTGAACCTGGGTCTTCTGCATTGCTGGCAGATTCTTTTCCGTCTGATCCACAAGAGAAGCCCTTGTTGTTGTTGATCAGTCATTCTGTTGTGCCTGACTCTGTGACCCCATGGACTGCAGCAGCCAGGCTTTCCTGTCCTTCACCAACTCCCAGAGTTTGCTTAAATTCATGCCCATTGAGTCGGTGATGCCATCCAACTACCTCATCTTCTGTCATCCCTTTTTCCTCCTGCCTTCAATCTTTCCCAGCATCAGCGTCTTTTCCAGTGAGTCAGCTCTTCACATCAGGTGGCCAAACTATTAAAGCTTCAGCCTCAGCATCAGTTCCTCCAATGAATATTCAGGCTTGATTTCCTTTAGGATTGACTTATTTGATCTCCTTGCAGTCCAAGGGACTCTCAAGAGTCTTCTCCAGCACCACAGTTCAAAAGCACCAATTCTTTGGTGCTCAGCCTCCTTTATGAGGACTTGGTGGACACCCATGAAAAAATGCCTTTGAGCACAAACTCCCTCTACATCTTGGGCTGCTGGCTATTGCAGACTGACTTACTGGCATCCAATTTTTTCATAATAACTTGTTAAGATTTTAGCTTATACTTTCTTACCAGCTTGTGTGGCAGCCACCTCCTCCTCTTGAGCTCTGCCACAGGTAAACTGGTGTACACATCTCATTTCTGTTTAGAGAGGCTTATCTTTTGTTGAAATTTTGACTGTTTTATTGGCCTGAAACTTCACATCTCTGAAAGGTCAAGAAAATTTAACATTTTCTTGTTTATCTGGCTGTTCTTATTGGTAGTATGGAAACAACACTCATTCCAGTTTTCTACATTTCAAATGGTAAAAGAAATTCAAAGTTCATTGCTTTATATTTAAAATAATCCACAATTCATCAATGTGGATTTTTATTGGTATGATAGTGGTATTTTGGTTATGTAGTACAATATCCACTTGTGTGATGCATCAGATTAACTTATGGGTAGGATATCATAATGTTTGTAGGCTCCTTGTAATTTCCTAGGTGAGAAGAGGAATAAGAGCATATTCATTCTAATATTTAGAGGGCTTGATTGGGAACTCATGTACACCCGAGACGGATTCATGTCAATGTATGGCAAAACCAATACAGTAATGTAAAATAAAATAAANAAAACAAACTAAAAAATAAAAATTAATTATTTAAAAAAAAAAAAGAATCTGCCCACAATGCAAGAGACCTGGGTTCGATCCCTGGGTAGGGAAGATCCCCTGGAGAAAGGACTGACAATCCACTCACTCCAGTATTCTTGCCTAGAGAATTCTGTGGACAGAGGGACCTGATGAGCTACACTCCATGGGGTTGCAAAGGGTCGGATGCAACTGGGCGACTAACACACACATGGTCTACCCGTTTCTAATCTCCTGGCAAATGTTCATGCCTCAGAGCAGTAATGGAGGTTCAAGTGTTGAGACCTCTTTTTAGTGTATTCTGGACAGTTTGCTTTATCCAGGGGCCAGTTCTATTGAACCATGCCTTTGGTGAGAGCAGAAGGTGGAGGCTGGGAAATGGCTCTGACTCACCCATGTGGGGGTCTGAAAGGATGTAGAGGGATGCTGTTTCAGTTTGACTGCTGAGCTCTGTGTGGGAGACGCACGAAGAGCATTCTGGAACCTGAAGTTGGCTTCTCAGCGTCTGACGGAAACAGGCAACTTCTTACAGTAACCTCAGGGGAAGGAAGTCAGTGTTGGTAGGGTGCTCCTTCCACGAACTTGAACTCGACCTACATTTTCATCCTCCCAAATGACCTTCATTCTACCTGTAGCCTTTCAAGGTTAAACACATAAAAGTAAACAGTGTATGACAATCACATCTAATCTAAGGATTCTTTGAAGTCCTTTGGCTTCACCCAGCTCTTTGAATTTGCTGGGTTAAAGGGCGATAAGGCAATGTGGTAAGGTAGATGGCTATTAGTCTTTCTGGGCATGCTGTTTTGCAGGAAAATCTGTTTGCTCCACTTTCATAGCCTCTCAGTCTTTGTTCTCATTCTCACATGGAATTCCTCCAGGAATGTCAGGTATGGTTGGATCTCAAGATTAGCAAGAGAGACCATTCCTGTGCTGTGATCTGTGGGTCATGGGAAGAGACTCTGCCTCCAAAATATATCTTTGTGCTTTGGTGAAATCCTCTCTTTGAAACGTCTCTTTTGAGGACTTTCTTGAAAAATTAAAAATACACATCTCTAGGAGGTTGACATATTGAGCTGATAAGGTAGATTTAATTTTCTAGTCATCCTATGAAAATCTTCCTTTTAAGGGCTACTACTATGTCAGCTCCCTGGAGGAGAGCATGGCAACCCAGTCCAGTATTTTTGCCTGGAGAATCACCATGGACAGAGGAGCCTGGCGGCTTATCATCCATGGGGTAGCAAAGAATTGGACACAACTGAAGGGACTTGGTACACACACATGTGCTGTGTCAGTTACAGGGGAATCAGAGATCACAAAGGTGCCATTCTCTCCACCATGATGCTTGTGGTCTGCAAGGAAGACACAAAAAGTCAGCAAAGACAACCTCGGTCACTTGGGTCCTCCTGACTATCTAAAATATTTTTCCAATTTTGTTATCTAAAATTGGAATTTTGGTCAGCCAAAGGGCCCTACCCTCCTCCCCGTGGGGCTTCCTGGAGGGAATCTTGGATTCTTCCAGTCTCTTGGGTTCTTAGGTATTGCTCTCAGGAACCTTCTGATCTTGTTTGTGACCCACTTCCTCCTTCCAGGTGGCTCTGATGTGACCTGACCGGGAAAGGTTTGCCTTTGGCCACCAAATGCTGTTCTATCTTTGTCTGTGTCTCTCTGTCTCTCTCCCTCTACTGCAAATACTATCTCTGAGGCAGAAGGAAAGCTTGTAAGTGAGCAAAAGTGTGTCAGTTGAAGGCTTTGGGTTCAGGAAGCAGGAGGAGAATGAGAGGAGGGTTGACGTTTTGAAGAGAAAGATAGACATTGGTATCATACAAGGATTGCCGGACAGGTGTCCCCACACTTGTGCAAGTGACAGAACCCCCAAGAATCGTGGCCTCTGTGAATCACTGAGAATTAGTGATACATTTCATATACATCTTAATAGTATTTACCTCGCTTGATAGGGTCATCATATTTTAAGTTTACCTTGTTTAGATATATGTTTGGTTAAATTCATGCTATAAAACAATATATGGTCAATCATATATACTTGTGCATTAAAAACCACTCTGCGATGAGGCATGAAAAGCAACTCTGAGATTTGATTTCTACTGACTTGGTTAGGGAGGAGAGAGTGGAAAGATGTGGTGGCCAAGTCACACTTGATGATGGATACACCCAATCTTCTAATACGTGCTGCTACCCTCATAAATGTGGGAGATTAAACGCATTGATTTTTTTGGTCATTTCTGAACATTCAGCAGAAGTAATTAAGACTGATCATTTAGAAATGCATGTTGATCAATATCTTCTCCATAGGAGCTCTTTTGCCTTCCTTCTTTTCCTCTTTTGTCCCTCCCTACCTTTCCCCCCTCCCTTCTTTCCTTCCTTCTTTCTTTCTCTCTGTCCTTTCCTCTCTCTTTCTTCCTGTTTTATTTAGAACCTATTTGAACTGGCTGATCTCCAGTTTGAAGAAATTTGGAAAATTACAACCATAGTAACAACTCAGGAGTATTTCAAGCTGAGCAATAAATGATTATGGAATATTTCACTTCTAGCAGCAGAGCCAGGTTTTTCATATCTGATTTTTCTTTAGCCCTGAACTCAAAGCTGAGGCTGAGAACAGGCAAAGGGGCTTAAAAAAAAAGTGTAGTATAATTGATTTACAATGTTGTGTTAATTTCTGCTGTACAATGAAGTGACTTAGCTGTATGTACACATATATCCCCTCCCTCATGACACTATCCCCTCCCACCACCGTCACACCCATCTGAGTGATCACAGAGCACCGAGTTGAGCTCCCTGTGCTATACAGCAGCTTCCCACTATTTTACACACTTATTTTACACACAGTAGTGTGTATATACAGGGCTTCCCTGGTAGCTCAATGATGAAGAATCTGCCGGCCAATGCAGGGGACGATGGTTCAATCCCTGGTCCGGGAACATCCCCTGGAGAAGGAAATGGCAACCCACTCCGTATTCTTGCTTGGGAAATCCCATGGACAGAGGAGCCCAGTGGGCTACAGTTCATGGGGTGTCAAAAGAGTCAAACATGACTTAGTGACTGAACAACAAGTATACATATGTCAGTGCTATCCTCCCAGTTAGCCTGACTCTTCCTTCCCCCACCCCCGGCCAGATGTCTATTCTCTACATCTGTGTCTCTATTCCTGTGACTCCTCTGTATCATCTTTCTAGATTCCATATGTATGCACTAATCTATGATATTTATTTCTCTCTCTCTGACTTACTTATATACGACAGACTCTAGTTCCACCCACATCACTACAAATGACCCAATTTTGTTCCTTTCCATGGCTGAGTAATATTCTACTGCATATGTGTATCACAACTTTATCCATTTCTCTGTCAATGTCCTGGCTATTGCAAATAGTGCTGCAACGAGCATTGGGATACATATGTCTTTTTGAATTATGGTTTCCTTACGATATATGCCCAGTAGTGGGACTGCTGGCTCACATGGTAGTTTTATTTTTATTTTTTAAGGAATCTCCATACTGTTCTCCATTGTGGTTGTGTCAATTTACATTTCCACCAACGGTGCAAAAGCGTTCCCTTTTCTCCACACTCTCTCCAGCATTTGTTGTTTGTAGATATTTTGATGATGGCCATTCTGATTTGGTGTAAGGGGATACCTCATAGTAGTTTTGATTTACATATCTCTAATAATGAGCTATGTTGAGCATCTTTCCTTGTGTTTATTGGTCATCTGTATGTCTTCTTTGGAGAAATGTCTACTTAGGTCTTTGGCCTATTTTTTAAAAATTAGGTTGTTGGTTTTTTGATATTGAACTGCATGAGTGCTTATATATTTTGGAGATGAATCTTTTGTCAGTTCCTTCATTTGCAAATATTTTCTTCTATTCTGAGGGCTGTCTTTCCGTCTTGTTTATGGTGTAGGCAAAAGGTCTTAAAAAAAAAGAGGAAGAGTCTCCAAAGGGAATGTTTGTGTTACACAAACATTATTCAAGATGAGATTTCTACTTCTTTTCAATGAAGAAAATGCATGCATTTCTCCCACCCCCCTCTTTTCTCTCTGGAGCCGAGAGATACAGTTATTACATTTCTGTGGTAAGCATCACCATGGTGAGCCATCAACTAGTCAGGATGGTATAGACAGTCTGGTTAACCACACGGCTCACTGAGACATGGGGCAGACGGAGCCTGGAGAGGAGGGGGCTTGTGGGAGCTGACTTGGATGTGACCCAGAGTTAAAGACTCAGTTATCTGGGACAGTGATGCACTTCATGAATACTTTACACAACAGCAACATCTATTCAAGGGCGAGAGTTAAAATCAGATACTGTTCAATGTGTGTCTCTGTCATTTCAGAAAATTTTCCAGATAATCTGGAACCACTGGTTAGAGAAATATTAAACAAATGCTTAAACCCAGTTGCAGATACTGTACCTCCTGATAAAAAATATATCTGTCTGTATAATTTATAAAATAACTTGTAGCCTGCAAATATTTTTGTTCTTTTTGGAACTTGCCCTTGAGCAAGATTGTTTGCTCATCACTGATATAATGAAATAGTAAACTGAATACATGTTGTTTTTATGTTTTAAATTTTTATTTTTACTTTATTTTGCTTTACAATACTGTATTGGTTTTGTGGGAGGGGGGTTCAGTATTGGGAACTCATGTACACCCATGGCTGATTCATGAATACACGTTTTTCCAAATATAAATACAATGTCTTAGAACAGAGCTTTTGCTAAAATTTGAAGAGCAAGTAGTTTGAGGTTGTGTGTGTGTGTATGTGTGTGTGTGTGTGCTCCGTTGCTCAGTCGTGTCTGACTCTTTGCAATCCTATGGACTGTAGCCTACCAGGCTCCTCTATCTATAGCATTTCCTAGGCAAGAATACTGGAGTGGGTTGCCATTCCCTCCTCCAGGGGAATCTTCCTGACTCAGGACCCGGGGATCAAACCTGCATCTCTGTGCTTCCTGCATTGAAGGCAGATTCTTTACAGCTAACCCACTGGAGAAGCCCTAGTTGAGGTTATATTCTCTAGCAATTGGCTTCTTCCACATTCATAATGATTTTCAGATGCAGTCATGCTCCGGTGTGTCAGTAGTTTGCTTCTTATCATTGTTGCCTGTATCCCATCATATGGCTGTGTTATGGTATTTATTCATAGACCAGTGGATGGACATTTGAGTTTGCAGTTTTTGGTTATGATGATGAGAAATTTACATGCAGGTCTTTGTTTGGACCTACATGGACCTACCTTTGGACCTACCTTTATTTTTCTTGGGTAAATGCCTAAAATAGGATTTTTGGGGCTTATGATAAATTTACATTTAACTGCCAAACTGTTTTCCAAAGTGACTCTATTGCTTTGCACTCCTACTGAAATGTGAGAGTTCTGGTTGCTCCTACATCCTTCTCTGCACTTGGTATTGCTAGGTTTTAAATTTTAGTCATGTTAGTAAGTGAGTCCGGGTATTTCAATGTGCTTTTAATTTGCATGTCACACACACTATACATATATATATATAAAACATTTATATATATACTATATGTGTGTGTATATATATATATATATATAATTTTTTTTTTTGGCCACACCATGTGGCATGTGGGGTCATCCCTGACCAGGGATTAAACCCTCACCCCCTGCATTGAAAGGCCAGAGTATTAAGCACTGGACCACCAAGAGAAGTCCCATCATACTATGTTGATTTACACACCTGTGCCACCAAAGAACCCTGCCTCTTAGTTTAGGTGTCACCACCTGGGGACTGCCTGTATAAGGGGCTGATCCCAGGTACTGGCAGTTCATTCAGTTGCTCAGTCGTGTCCGACTCTTTGTGACCCCTTGAACCACAGCACTCCAGGCTTCCTTGTCCATCACCAACTCCGGGAGTCCACCCAAACCCACGTCCATTGAGTCGGTGATGCCATCCAACCATCTCATCCTCTGTCGTCCCCTTCTCCTCCCACCCTCAATCCTTCCCAGCATCAGGGTCTTTTCAAATGAGTCAACTCTTCGCATGAGGTGGTCAAAGTATTGCATTTCAGCTTCAACATCAGTCCTTCCAATGAACACCCAGGACTGATCTCCTTTAGGATGGACTGGTTGGATCTCCTTGCAGTCCCAGGGACTCTCAAGAGTCTTTCTCCAACACCACAGTTCAAAAGTATCAATTCTTTGGCACCCAGCTTTCTTCACAGTCCAACTCTCACATCCATACATGACCACTGGAAAAACCATAGCCTTGACTAGATGGATCTTTGTTGGCAAAGTAATGTCTCTGCTTTTTAATATGCTGTCTAGGTTGGTCACAACCTTCCTTCTAAGGAGTTCCAACTTAGTCAATGCTTTATCTGAAAAGTTGATATTTTCCCCCTATACTTTTATGTTAACTTTTCCTGATCTTAGGAGTGTTCCTCTGAGCTTCTCTTCACAGAACATATGGCATCTTGTCATGTGTCCTTTAATGAGTAATCTTATTCATTCTAGTTTTATCCTTTATTCATAATCTATCTTTCATCTTTCTCTTATTTCCTGGTGAATTGGCATTCATCTTTATTCAGAACCCACTGCAGGTGATACTGGGTTTTGCTGGCTTTTGTGTTTGTGCCATGGTCCCTCAATCACAGTTATATGTTGGAAACTTTGGCCATCATTGTTGATTTTCTTTATTAATTGGTGCTATTCACAATGCCCATGATTCTGATACATCTGTTCCATTGCAAACAAATATCTTGGAATGGAGTCCTGAACAACACAGTCCTAGACTGCTAAGTCATACAATAGGGATTGGACATGTAACTTTTTTTAAGAGGAGCATATTCTTTAAAGTCTTTATTGAATTTGTTACAATATTGTTTCTGTTTTATACTTTTTTGACCTGGAGTCCTGGCCTGGGATCTCAGCTCTCTGAACCAGGGATCAAACCTGCAACCCCTGCAGGTGAGAGAGAGTAAGAGAGGCAAGGGACCAAGGTCAGATGCCCTCGCTATGTTTTGGAGCCTGCTTGCTTTTGCCTGAGGGGCTTTACAGTGTGAGTTCCTCAAGCTTGGGTCTTGACTGACCCATTTTTCCACATGCTCATTAGACATCTCCACGCGTGTGTCCCACAGATAGCTCGGACTCATTAAACTCAGTGTCGTTCACCATTCCCATTGGCACTTAGCCTAATATTCTCCTTTCTTCCATTCCTTATCTTACTGTAGGGCATTGCCATCCACACCATTAAACAAATCAGCAATCAGGACACCATCATCACCTTTCTCCATTCCTGCTCACTTCTCCCCAACTTCCGCATCAAGTCCTATTGATTTTTACCCTGAAATTTCTCAGATTTACATCTTCTCAGCATATTTACTGCCACTGCTTATCATCTTTCTCAAGAAAATCATATCTTTTCAATTAGCTCCTCCAGGCTGTGAATGCTATTCCTGTATCCATTCAATTTCATTCTTTAATTATATTCAGTAACTACTTGTTATACGCAAAGCACTATTCAAGTGGGCACTCTCAACTTCTAGTCAAGGGTTAGTCTATCTTGGACACTTGCTCTTGACTGCTTCCTCACTAAGCCACAGGTTAGGATTCTGAACCTAAGCTGATCTTTCCTCCACTCCCATGTCATCTCATCCCCCAATCTGGCCGCTCAGTCCTTGGTGAATTCCATTACTCTCCAGACTAAATTGGAGTCAGATACATAAATTAGCAGTAGATTAAATTGCACTTCAGTGGCATGCAAGTGGAATGGAAAAGTTAATAGTTATAGGTGACTGGTGTGGGGGTCGAGTACCCCAACTCTAACAAGCTGTGTTACCTGTTACCTGTTTCCTTGCCCTTTGCTAAGCCCTATAATCAGTTTACAGTCCTTTGCCCTTGTGTCCTTATTCCCCTTCCTATCCCGCTTAAATCCCACGGCCAGTTATTATTACCACTCCTTTTGCACACGACCTCCATCTTTACCTCTCTCACTTGGTCATATTCAACCCTAGTTAAATTCAAGTCTCCACTTATTCTGTGTTTGAATGTGGGTGGAGAAAAACCTGCAGTCCTGCTGACTAATCTCACTTGAAACGCATGACCGCTAACTCAACGGGGCCTGTAATGCTGCTGAAATGCTCATTTGTGCCTCCGCTCTCCTACGTGACTATTTCATGTTTTCTCTTATCTTCTTGCCAGTCACCAAGCTACTGCCTCTTAACTCCTGGATCTATATATTTCCTTAAATCTCCACTACCTCGTTCACCATTTTCACTCTTGATGGATGACCTTGCTTCTTTTTTTAATTCAGAAAATTAAAGCAACCAGAAGAGAACTTCTATAAGTTTATATATATATATATATATATATATATATATATATATATATAAACCCATGTATTCCAAAATAAAGAATAAATATGCTTTGCAAATTTTCTAAAAATTTCAGAAAAATTGACCACATCCTAGAATATAAAGTAATGTAGAAGAGTTTATAGCCTTTCACCAATATATCACCATTTTAAAACCATAGATAGAACTGGAGTTTTTATATGTATTAAAATCTATTACAAAAATAGTCTTATAAAATATGTCTTATAAATTGTGCCTTTAAAAATACTTGAAAGGCATAATTCACATAGCTATGGGTCAAAGAAAAATAAGGGAAATTAGAAAATACTTCATATTGAAAAATAATGAAAAATTTACTTATCAAAGCATATATATAGAAGCAACAAGGTCTGGTATAAAACAGAGAACTATATTCAATATCCTGTGATAAAACATGCTGGTGTTTAGTCGTCAAGTCGTGTCCGACTCTTTTGCGACCCCATGGACTATAGGCCACCAGGCAACTCTGTCCGAGGATCTTTCGGCAATACTGGAGTGGGCTGTCATTTCCTCCTCCAGGGGATCTTCCCCACCCAGAGATCGAACTCTCCTCTCTTGTCTCCTGCACAGGCAGGTTCTTTACCACTAGCACCACTTGGGAATCCCCAAGGCAGATTCTTTACTACTGAGCTACCAGGGAAGTGGCATAAAGGGAAAGAAAATAAAAAAGAATGTCTGGATGTGGATATCTGAGTCCCTTTCTACACAGACACTGGCGCAACATCGCAAATAAACTACTTCGGTTTAGTTCAGTCCAGTCACTCAGTGTCGTTCGGCTCATTGTGACCCCAGGAAGTAAATTTCCATAGATCTTCCTAAAAGGGTAATGCTACTTTGCAATATGCAATTACTGAATAGAATTTAACATAGTATTATATCATTATTCAATATCCTTATGACCAACACTGCTTTATTCCTGAATCAATTTCATTCATTTATTTCTTTCTTAATTAAAATGCTAAAGATATTATGGGGACTTCCCTGGTGGTCCAGTGGTTAAAATTCACCTTCCAGTGCAGGGTACGGGGGTTTGATACCTGGTCAGAGAACTAAGATCCCACATACCATGGGACAATTAAACCCGTGTACTACAATGAAGACTCAACATAGCCAAATTAAAATAAAACCAAGCAAAAAGGTTATTACGGCTTCTTTGACATCCGATAGCATCCCTCCTCCCAATAATGAGGTAATAGTTGTAATGAATTTTTATACCATGGTGCATGATCCCAATTCAAGACAAAGATTTCAGTTGGGCAGAAGGACTTCTTGTGTTTTGGGGTAATAATCACTGTTTTGGAATAGGTGTATATTTGAAGTTCTTTAAAATTAATCTTGATAATGTTTTTGGTATCACTTTTTCTTATCTTTTGACAGAGGAATGGACTGGAAGAACATTCAAATGTTCTTCCAATGTAAACTTTATAATTATCCTTATAATCATCTAATAAGACCCAGCTAAGGCCTCCTTGGCAGATAAAGGTGAACAAGCCAGCCTTTTATCCTTTGTCTTCCCAGTGATTAATGCAGGCTCAGTTGATGTTAGGGTAGGAGAAAATCTTCCTTGCTACCCCTGTCTCTGTCATCCTCATCCCTAGATGGCATATGTCTGGGTATGTGCAAACCACCGGGTACTGTTACTCCTTCCAGGAACTCATGAGAGTAACCCACCTGCAGCATTCTAGCAGGAGGCACGTGACATACAGATCACCTTCGAGAGCAGCCTTTAAAGGCTGTTGCTCTTAACCACAGAGCACACGGACTTCCTCTCCATCACCATCAATGAACTCCATGCCCTGAGAACCGACCTTATCAGCTCTGCCCTAAATTGTACACCTGGCAGGAGTAGGTGCCTGAGAATGTGAGGGATTGCAAGGACAAGCACCCAGCTTCGAAGACTTCAGGCCTCTGTCCATATTCACACCAGCCTCCCCGAGTGCTCTTTTTGTGACAGGCTCTGAGCTTCTGAACCTGGATTCTAAATAAGCCTTCTGCTTAAAGAAACAAGAAAAGTAAAAGGAACATGCCACCTCCCTGCTCCCTCTCTCTAGCCCTTTAATTTCCTAAGCCTTCAATGGCTTTTATCACTCCTCTCCCAGCTGCTCTGAAAATTCTCCCATGCAGAGCTCATATTTCTTTTTCTGAGTGAAGGTTCAGAGACATCCAAAAAATTGCTTACAGTCATAAAAGTACTAAAACTGAGGTTGAGTGTTAGTGACAGAAACCATTCTGGGGGAATGCTGGGAGGGAAAATTTGATTAGAGTGAGTGTTGTAATATTTAAAACTCTTCCCCGATGTGAGAAGTAGAAAACTACTATTGCTATGTTAGCTTTTTAATTTGTGATATTTTGATATTTAAATGCTTCAGAACTCAATTTCCTCCTGTTTCTCTACCTTCACCTAAATGCCATCATAACTTGCTTTTTATCCTGATGAATTTATTTTTCACCTGAGGTAACCCCAAGGCTGAGCATATGATGGAGATTTAGCCTAAACTGATAAAAATAAATAAGCCATTTGATAATATGCCCCAGAGTAGATAATTTATGCTTTCAATATGAACGGCCCCTTCATAGGGTGTAGAACATAATACATATGGTGGTGGTTTTCAATACCAGGGAACAGACAGGACAAAAGCGTACATCTATTTCAGCGTTGATTTGTGTGGATGAGATGTTTTTATTGATGTTTTGAACATAGAGCTTTGTTTTTAAAAGTGTATTATTTGCGATATTGTGTTTTTTTCCCAGCTAGAGTGGTTCTTACCTTGTTTCCCTACTTGTCATTCCTGCCACAAGGGGGTGCAACGGCCATGATTATGTGGCCTGGATGTTTTAAAGTTTTATTTTGTCTTGTTTTATTTTATTTACTTTATGTTATTTTTAATTGTACTATATTATTTTATGTTTTGGTTTGAGGTTCCAGGTTTCACATATTTACTTTCTTAGAGCCATTTTAATGTAATTTCATACCTTGCATTCATCATATAATTTTATTAAAAGTGAAAATGACTTATTCAAATTACCAAGCAAGCGTTATTTTTAAAGTTTCCAGTTTTCAGATCATAAAGGCATGGCATTTAAGAAGAAATAGGTGTTACTTTAAAATCAGATATTATACAGAAAACATGAAAATTAATCATTCTTCATGCCAGACTAATTCCTGTTAGTATTTTTATTCCTGTGTTCCTAATATTTCCTTCCTGTTTTTAATACCTGATTTATAATAATTGAATAGTTTTCTGTCTCTCATCCTGATTTTTACTCAGGTATTTATACTACATTTTAAACATTTCAAAATGTTTTATGATATTTATGATAAGCTAAAGTTGTTTTGTATGTAGTTTTATTAATATATTTTAAAATATTATTTTTCTCTAATAACTTTCTAGATGATTAGCAGCCCAAAGAGTATGAATATTTTTAAGGTTCTTGAGTGAAATTATAAGATTGCTTTTCATAAAGTTGTATCTGTTTACATTAATTAGCAGTGAATAATTGCTCAATTTGGCACATTCTGGCCAACATTATTACAGTTAAAAAGATAAGTCTGGCTACTTTGACAGGGAATTGTTCAATGTGAATTTATTTATTAAGGGTAGTAAATATTTTTGCATGTACTTCAAAGACAGTTTGATGCCTTATTACATTGTCAGTTTATATCTTTTGAGCAGATGTTCTGAATGCTTGTCTTGTCAATCAGCATGAGGTTTCCATTATTATACATAAAACAGATAACCAATAAGGACCTAGTGAATAGCAAGGAGCTATGGTCAATATTTATAATAATCTACAAAGGAAAAGAATCTGAAAAAATTATACTTATATATGTATCTCTGAATCACTTTGCTGTACACTCAAAACTAACACAACTTTGTAAATCAGCTGTGCTATGCTCAGTTGCTTCAATTGTGTCCAACTCTTTGCAGTTCCAATGACTTCAGCTCATCAGGCTCCTCTGTCCCTGGAATTTTTCAGGAAGAATACTGGTGTGGGTTGCCATTTCTTAACTTATATGCAGAGTACATCGTGTGAAATGCTGGGCTGGATGAAGCACAAGCTGCAATCAAGACTGCCGGGAGAAATATCAATAACCTCAAATATGCTGATGATACTACCTTAATGGCAGAAAATGAAAAGGAACTAAAGAGCTGTTTGATAAAGGTGAAAGAAGAGAGTGAAAAAGCTGGCTTAAAACTCAACATTCAGGAAACAAAGATCATGGTATCTGGTCCCATCACTTCATGACAAACAGATGAATAAACAATGGAAACGGACAGACTTTATTTTCTTGGGCTCCAAAATCACTACAGATGGTGACTGCAGCCATGAAAATTAGAAAACACTTACTCCTTGGAAGAAAAGCTATCACAAACCTAGACAGCATATTAAAAAGCTGAGACATTACTTTGCCGACAAAGCTATGGTTTTTCCAGTAGTCATATATGGATGTGAAAGCTTGACAATGAAAAAGGCTGAGCGCCAAAGAATTGATGCCTTTGAACTGTGGTGCTGGAGAAGATCCCTGAGAGTCCCATGGACAGCAAGGAGAGCAATCCAGTCAATCCTTAAAGAAATCAACCCTGAATATTCATTGGAAGGACTGGTGTTGAAGCTCCAATATTTTGACCACCCGATGCGAAGAACTGACTCATTGGAAAAGACCCTGATGCTAGGAAAGACTGAAGGCAGGAGGAGAAGGGGATGACAGAGGATAAGATAGTTGGATGGCATCATCATCTCAATGGGCATGAGTTTGAGCAAACTCCAGGAGATGGTGAAGGACAGGGAAGCCTGGGATGCTTAGTCCACGGGGGTCACAAAGAGTCGGGCACTCCTGAGTGACTGAACAACTCCAGAGGATTATCCCAACCCAGGGATTGAACCTGTGTCTCCTGCCTCTCCTGCATTGGCAGACAGATTATTTACCAGTAACCCACCTGCTGCTACTGCTGCTAAGTCACTTCAGTCGTGTCTGATCCTCAGCGACCCCACAGACTGCAAGCCTTCCAGGCTCCTCCGTCCAGGGCAAGAGTACTGGAGTGGGGTGCCATTGCCTTCTCCGAGTAAGCTACCGAGGAAGCCCCAAAATAGTATATTAGGAGGAGATGAATGCTATTGAAGAAAATTAAATCAGGGAAGTTGCAGAGGGAGTGCCAGGGGGTTCAGAGACACTTTCACTGAGAAGGTGATATTTGCCCAAAGACTCAAATGAGGGGAAGGAAGACTGTGAAGCTTCTAGTGGTGAGTGTGCCAGGCAGAGGGACCAGTAAGAGCAAAGGCTCAGAGGTAGGGGTGTGTCTGGTACTCAAGTTCATAGTCTAGATATTCAAAAGTAGAAACAAAAACAAAAACAAATTGAAACCAGGTTCTTTAAGAGGTGAATTTTAAACGTGTACTCATTTTGTTCCTTATGTTATACTTTCCATGTTTTCCCCTCCTAGTGTTTTCTTGTGCCTTTGCTTTCGGCTTTTATCCTTTTTGGAGACTTATCTTACGATTTGTTTACACTGACTGATGGTTACATCTAGATTTTAGCTTATTTATCACATTAGGTGACTTTTAAATCATCTACTTATCGAAGCCAAAAATGGAGTGATAATTTTTGACCTCACTTTAGTGAATCTGAGGAATTTTCTGCCTTTGGATTGTGTCCCTCGTTTTCATTCCCATTTGGGGGCTTGGTTCCCTGAATTTAGACCACAGGTTTAGATGATGGCAGTGAGCTAGATATCTGATGCTGACGCTCAATCATCTTGATGCTGATGATTATTGTATTATTATTAGCTTATTTTTTTAGATATATTACCTTTTTTTTTTTACAATTCTTTTGGTTTTTTGACTCACTTGAAAAGCTTTTATAACATCGTTATAAATATTATTTAGACTTAATCCAATGAACAGTTTGTTTCAGGGCTCACAGGGATCCAGGATATAAAGTTCAGTTCAGTTCAGTCGCTCAGTCGTGTCCGACTCTTTGCGACCCCATGAATCACAGTACGCCAGGCCTCCCTGTCCATCACCAACTCCTGGAGTTCACTCAGACTCACGTCCATTGAGTCCGTGATGCCATCCAGCCATCTCATCCTCGGTCGTCCCCTTCTCCTCCTGCCCCCAATCCCTCCCAGCATCAGGGTCTTTTCCAATGAGTCAACTCTTCGCATGAGGTGGCCAAAGGACTGGAGCTTCAGTTTTAGCATCATTCCTTCCAAAGAAATCCCAGGGTTGATCTCCTTCAGAATAGACTGGTTGGAACTCCTTGCAGTCCAAGGGACTCTCAAGAGTCTTCTCCAACACCACAGTTCAAAAGCATCAATTCTTCTGCGCTCAGCCTTCTTCACAGTCCAACTCTCACATCCATACATGACCACAGGAAAAACCATAGCCTTGACTAGACGGACCTTAGTCGGCAAAGTAATGTCTCTGCTTTTGAATATACTATCTAGGTTGGTCATAACTTTTCTTCCAAGGAGTAAGCGCCTTTTAATTTCATGGCTGCAGTCACCATCTGCAGTGATTTTGGAGCCC
>SJXQ01009734.1:0-44533 GCA_006408695.1 Aepyceros melampus
TGCTAAACTGCCCTTTGCCTAATTAAAATTTTCCTTATAAAATCCATTGCATGTAGTTTTCTTTCACTTCTTGCCTCAAACCTCTGTTATGTTGTCTTATATTATTTTGTTGCTAAGTAGCACCTATAAGACCTTCTAGAACTAACACTTTCAAAAGATGTCCTTTTCATTTTAGGGGACTGGAATGCAAAACTAGGAAGTCAAGAAACACCTGGAGTAACAGGCAAATTTGGCCTTGGAATGCGGAATGAAGCAGGGCAAAGGCTAATAGAGTTTTGCCAAGAGAAGGCACTGGTCATAGCAAGCACCTGCTTCCAACAACACAAGAGAAGACTCTATACATGGACATCAACAGATGGTTGACACCAAAAGCAGATTGATTACATTCTTTGCGGCCAAAGATGGAGAAGCTTTATACAGTCAGCAAAAACAAGACGAGCTAACTGTGGCTCAGATTATGAACTCCTTATTGCCAAATTCAGAATGAAATTGAAGAAAATGGGGAAAACCACTAGACCATTCAGGTATGACCTAAATCAAATCCCTTAGACTATACAGTGGAGGTGAGAAATAGATTTAAGGGACTAGATTTGATAGACAGAGTGCCTGATGAACTATGGACGGAGGTTCATGACATTGTACAGGAGACAGGTATCAAGACCATCCCCAAGAAAAAAATTCAAAAAAAGCAAAATGGCTGTCTGGGGAGGCCTTACAAATAGCTGTGAAAAGAAGAGAAGCAAAAAGCAAAGGAGAAAAGGAAAGATATAAGTATCTGATTGCAGAGTTCCAAAGAATAGCAAGGAGAGATAAGAAAGCTTTCCTCAGCAATCAATGTAAAAGAAATAGAGGAAAACAATAGAATGGGAAAGACTAGATATCTCTTCAAGAAAATTAGAGATACCAAGGGAATATTTCATGCAAAGATGGGCTCAATAAAGGACAGAAATGGTAGGGACCTAACAGAAGGAGAAATATTAACAAGAATTGGCAAGAATACATGGAAGAACTGTACAAAAAAAAAATCTTCACGACCCGTATAATCACAATGGTATGATCATTGACCTAGAGCCAGACATCCTGGAATGTGAAGTCAAATGGGCCTTAGGAATCATCACTATGAACAAAGCTAGTGGAGGAGATGGAATTCCAGTTAAGCTATTTCAAATCCTGAAAGATGATACTGTGAAATTGCTGCACTCAATATGCCAGCAAATTTGGAAAACTCAGCACTGGCCACAGGACTGGAAAAGGTCAATTTTCATTCCAATCCCAAAGAGAGACAGTGCCAAAGAATGCTCAAACTACCGCACATTATACTCATCTCACATGCTTGTAAAGTAGTGCTTAAAATTCTGCAAGCCAGGCTTCAGCAATATGTGAACAGTGAACTTCAGATGTTCAAGCTCATTTTAGAAAAAGCAGAAGAAACAGAGATCAAATTGCCAACATCTGCTGGATCATGGAAAAAGCAAGAGAGTTTCAGAAAAACACCTATTTCTGCTTTACTGACTATGCCAAAGCCTTTGACTCTGTGGATCACAATAAACTTGGAAAATTCTGAAAGAGATGGGAATACCAGACCACCTGACCTGCCACTTGAGGAACCTATATGCAGGTCAGGAAGCAACAGTTAGAACTGGACATGGAACAACAGACTGGTTCCAAATAGGAAAAAGAGTACTTCAAGGCTGAATATTGTCACCCTGCTTATTTAACTTCTATGCAGAGTACATCCTGAGAAACACTGGACTGGAAGAAGCACAAGCCGGAATCAAGATTGCTGGGAGAAATATCAATAACCTCAGATACGCAGATGACACCACCCTTATGGCAGAAAGTGAAGAAGAACTAAAAAGCCTCTAGATGAAAGTGAAAGAGGAGAGTGAAAAAGTTGGCTTAAAGCTCAACATTCAGAAAACGAAGATCATGGCATCTGGTCCCATCACTTCTTGGGAAATAGATGGAGAAACAGTGCAAACAGTGTCAGACTTTATTTTGGGGGGCTCCAAAATCACTGCAGATGGTGATTTCAGCCATGAAAATAAAAGACGCTTATTCCTTGGAAAGAAAATTATGAGCAACCTAGACAGCATATTGAAAAGCAGAGACATTACTTTGTCAACAAAATTCTGTGTAGTCAACGCTATGATTTTTCTAGTGGTCATGTATGGATGTGAAGTTTGGACTATAAAGAAAGCTGAGCGCTGAAGAATTGATGCTTTTGAACTGTGGTGGTGAAGAAGACTGTAAAAAGTCCCTTGGACTTCAAGGAGATCCAACCTTTCCATCCTAAAGGAAATCAGTCCTGAATATTAATTGAAAGGACTGATGCTAAGCTGAAACTCCAATACTTTTGCTACCTGATGGGAAGAGGTGATTCATTTGATAAGACCCTGTTACTGGGAAAGTTTGAGGGCAGTGGGAGAAGGGGATGGCAGAGCATGAGATGATTTGATGTCATCAGTGACTCAATGAACATGGATTTGAGTGGACTCCGGGAGTTGGTGATGGCCAGGGAGGTCTGGCGTGCTGCAGTTCATGGGGTCACAAAGAGTCAGACACGACTGAGCGACTGAACTGAACTGAGCACCCCTGAGAAGACTGATTGAAAAATAATTAATTTGAAAAATGATTTCAGATGATAGTCACAGTGTAAGCAAATCTCATTTTATTTTATCATTCTTCATTTCTCTTTGTTTTGTTAAGAGTTTTTTTTTGTTTTCCTTTTTTGTTTGTTTTTTGTTGTTGTTTTTGCAGACATGAAGGGGAACTCTCACGTATTTCAGTGTATATAATTCAACAGATCACTCGTATACCAATTTCATAGATTATTGACATTCTCAGAGATTATGGTATCAAGTATCAATTTTGCCTGTTGACAGCCAAACCAATAGACATTAAAGCCATATATTTAAATCACTGTTTCTGTTAGGATTAAAAACAGTTTTCAACATAGGATATATTGAAAGTAACACACTTATTTTTTAGTATTTTTCTTAAATGCTCCACAGGAAATAATATACTTAAAAATCCATGACATTGCAGGTGCATTCTGTTTACCAAAGTAGTTTTTGAAAAACAATGAAGGAATTTATATTATCAACTTCATCATTTCTATTTGTATTCCTGTTTAAATCTATCAGTTATATGCTTTTCTAAAATTAACCTGACTCAGATATACCTATGGGCTTTCAATTAATTTTAAAATTATGTTTCTAATTGGATACAAAATATTCCCTCATATCTGTAAATGGTTGCTTATATGGTAAACTTTATCATAAGTTTAAGACAAATGCAAGTTTTCTTTCAAGTGGAATTCTGAATTCATGTAGTTTATGTGCTTATGCACAGTAGAGCATATCCATTAATTACATATCTTTTTGGAATAGTGGCACTACTTATTTTTAGCAGTCTTAAGACCATTTTAATTATTTATTTATTTATTATATTTTTAGCTGTCCTGGGTCATTGTTGCTCTGCAGGCTTTTCTCTAGTTGTGACAAATGGGGAATACTCTCTAGTTAACTGTGCACAGGCTTCTCATTGTGGTAGCTTCTTTTGTGAAGAACAGGCTCTAGGGCTCCCAGGCAGCACATGGGCTCTGTACTTGCAGTTCCTGGGCTCTAGAGCACAGGCTTAGCCTCAATAGTTGCAGCGCCTGGGCTTAGTCGCTCTGTGGCATGTGGGATCATCTTGGTCCAGGGACTCAGCCCCTGTCTCCTGCACTGGCCAGTGATCCTTTACCACTGAGCCACCAGGGAAGTCCATAACCAACTATTTTTGATATCCTTTTTAGAAGAGCATCTAACTTCCCTGGCGGCTCAGTCGGTTTTGAATCAGCCTGCAATGCAGGAGACCTGGGTTTGACCCCTGGGTCGAGAAGATTCTCTATAGAAGGAAATGGCAACCCACTCCAGTATAATTGCCTGGGAAATCCCATGGACAGAGGAAGCTAGCAGAGGTCGCAAGAGCCAGACATGACTTAGGGACTAAACCATCATAATCCCAGTCATATAATTCCATGGTCACGAACTTAGTTTTTGTCATTTGGAAGGAAATAAATATTGTGTTCTGGAATGTATCAGTATAATGGGGTCTGGGTCTTTCATAGGTCTAATAATCTCTGTGAAGTATTGACTTTTCTTGGCTTTTATTATAGAATCCATCAGTACTGCTATACAAATTTCCCAATCACTTTTGGAGCTGGTAATAACTAATACTTTGTGTGATGAGAACACAAGAAATTGTTTCTCAGTGATGTTTTAAATGAAAAAATTATCTGCTTTAAAATCTAACCAATAAAGTAGAAAAATTGAATATATTTTACTGCAGCAAACTTCATTTCGTAACTGGGAAGACATTGTGGTCTTTTAAAGTTGAAAATCAAAGGACAAATAACACAAATGAAAAAAAGTTGCTATGACAGTGTTGGATTTTCTTCCTATTCTGTTCTTAGACAATAAAATATTCTATATAACAAAACAGTGAATGGGTCTTTTTTTTTTAATGTGTCTTTTTAATTGTCATGATTTTAAACAGGCATTTGAAACTAGAAGGCATATTAATGATCAGCTTCAAATGTTTTCACACTATTCCTCAGAGTCCTAGGTCTTCAAGGAGATGGATTAGAAGCTAAAGAATGAGGTGCTGTGAGAAGCAGCAAGGTTTATTTATTATATTTTTGGGGAAATATATATTATATTTTTTGGGAAATATTATTTGTTGGGAAAGGTCTTGGATTATCCTTAGCTTTTTTCCGCTGTGTATGAGTGGCTTCACTTAATATTTTGTATGAAGCCAGAGTTTTGCTGCTAAAAACTGAAAATTAACTTTAAAAAAATCACTGATCTAGGCCATCATCCTCATTTTACAGTTGAGAAAAATGAGGTCCAGTGGATTTAAATAACTTATTTATGATCGCACCCGTTTACTGAGTGGCAGAATAAATTGTTCATCAAAGTAACTTGCCAGGATATATTTATTATTCCTTATATTTACATATGATTTTGAACTTTTCAAAGCAGCCTCACATCTGGTATTGGATTTGATCCTTGAAAAATAACACTATTAAGTAGTTATGGAAAACCTTAGTTCAATTTTAGAGATGAGGAAATGAGGTTCAAAGAAATAAAACCACCAGAGTTATACCACATTATTGGTAGAGACAGAATGAAAACTAAGTTCTTTTGACACACAGAAGTTTTCCCTATATCACAGTTTGTTCTAATAATAGCTTGCCTAGAAAGTGGCAATTTATACAAATGTGGCATATGTCCTTACAAAATGATTATCAGAAGTTCATGATGCTGTTACTATAGACTCTCGGTACTCACAGAGGGTTTTTTGTTGTTGTTGTTGTTCTTTATTTTTGTATATGTGTCTGTTATATATTTATTTGTTATAATTGGAGGATAATTGCTTTCCAATGTTGTGTTGGTTTCTGCCATAAATCAACATGAATCAGCCATAGGTATACATATGTCCCTTCCCCTTTGAACCTTCCTTCCTCCTCTCACACCATCCCACCCCTCTAGGTTGTCACAAAGAATCAGATTGAGCTCCCTCATCATACAACAAATTCCCACTAGCTACTATTTTACATATGGTAATGTATATGTTTCAGTTTTACTCTTTCCATTTGTCCCTCTCTCTTCTTCTCCCACTGTGTCCACAGTCTGTTCTGTATGTCTGTGTCTCTGTTGCTGCCCTACATATAGGTTTATCAGTACGATTTTTTCTAAATTCCATATACATGTGTTAATATATGATATTGGTTTTCCTCTGACTTACATTACTCTGTATAACAGGCTCTAAGTTCATCCACCTCACTAGAACTGACTCAAATGCATTCCTTTGAATGACTGAGTAATATTCCATTGTATATATGTACCACAACTTCTTTATCCATTAATCGGTCAATGGACATCTGGGTTTCTTCTGTGTCCTGGCTATTATAAATAGTGCTGCAATGAACATTGAGGGTACATGTGTCTTTAAGAATTAAGTTTTTTTTCAGAGTATATGCCCAGTAGTGGGATTGCTGGGTCATATGGTAGTTTTATTCCTAGCTTTTTTAGGAAATCTCCAAACTATTCTCCATAGTGGCTGTATCAATTTACATTCTCACCAACCATGCAAGATGGTTGTCTTTTCTCCATATTCTCTCCAGCATTTATTGTTTGTTGATTTTTTGCTGATGACCATTTTGACTGATGTAATACTTCATTGTAATTTTGATTTGCATTTCTCTAATAATAAGTCATGTTCAGCATCTTTTCATGTGTTTATTAGCCATCTGTATGTCTTCTTTGGAGAAATGTCTATTCTGGTCTCCTGCCCATTTTCTGACTGAGTTGTGTGTTTTTCTAATATTGAGCAGCTTGAGTTGCTTATATATTTTAGAAATTAATCCTTTGTCAATACTACATTTGCAATTATTTTCTTCTGTTCTGAGGGTTGTCTTTTCATCTTGTTTATGGTTTCCTTTATTATGCAAAAGCTTTTAAGTTTAATTACATCACATTTGTTTATTTTGTTTTTATTTCACCACTCTGGGAGATACATCATAGAAGATCTTGCTGTGATTTATGTCAGAGTGTTCTGCCTATATTTTCCTCTTAAGAGTTTTATAGTTTCTGGTCTCACATTTAGGTCTTTCATCCATTTTTAATTTATCCTTGTGTATGATGTTACAAAGTGTTTTAATTTCCCATTTATCATTGCAACAAAAAGAATAAAATACCTATGAATAAACTTGCCTAAGTAGACAAAATAACTGTGTACAGAAAACTGTAAGACACTGATAGAAGAAATTAAAGATGACATAAACAGATGGAAAGATATATCAGCTTCCTGGATTGGAAAAATCAGTATTTTAAAAATGACTATTCTACCCAAAGCAATCTACAGATTCAATGCAATCCTTATCAAATTACCAATGGCATTTTTCATAGAACTAGAGCAAAAAATTTCACAATTCATATAGAAACACAGAAGACCCCTAAATATCCAAAGCAATCTTGAGAAAGAAGAGTGGAACTGGAGGAATCAGGCTTCATGACTTCAGACTGTACTACAAAGCTACAGTCATCAAGACAGTATAGTACTGGCACAAAATCAGGAATATAGATCAATGGAACAAGATAGAAAGCCCAGAGATAAGCCTATGTAGCTATGGGCACCTTATCTTTGACAAAGGAGGCAAGAATATACAATGGACAAAAGATAGTCTTTTCAATAAGTGGTCCTGGGAAAACTGGACAGCTATGTATAAAAAAATGGAATTAGAACACTGAGATCTTAAAAATATCTTGGCCCACTTTTTCATCTTATTGATGAAGAAACTGAAACTCAGGCTATGTAAAAGGGCTTGAATTAAAATTCACATATCTTAAATTCAGGTCAGCATTATTTTTCCAAATAAGCTGCTTTGCACCTTAATTTTAAATGTATAGCTAACTAGTGAAAATACACATTCTTGCCAGAGTTCCAACAACCTTGGTTTTAATTATATATCCCTTCTGTTTTACAAAGCCAAAAGACCTCATTGCAGTAGATTTACAAATCCTATAAAATGGATGTGATAAGCCCTTTTATGATTTACAGTAACCCTAAGATTGCATGTGAGCTCAGTCGCTTCAGCTGTATCTGACTCTTTGTGACCCTCTGGGCTGTAGCCCACCAGACTCCTCTGTTTATGGGATTCTCCAGGCAAGAAAATTGGAGTGGGTTGTTATGCTCTCCTAGAGGGGATCTTCTCTACCCAGGGATGGAACCTGTATCTCTTGCATATCCTTCACTGGGAGTCAGACTCTACTGCTAGGGCCACCCAGGAAGCCCCACCCTAAGGAATAAAGGCATGTTAATGTGCAAGGAGGGGTTATTGTTGTTCACTTGCTCAGTTGTTTCCGACTCTTTGTAATGCCATGGACTGCAGCACGCCAGGCTTCCCAGATATCCTTCACTATCTCCTGGAGCTTGTTCAAACTCATGTCCATTGAGCTGTCATCCAGTTATCTTGTCCTCTGTTGTCCTCTGCTCTTCCTTCTTTCAATGTTTCCCAGCATCAGAATTTTTTCCAATGAATCGGCTCTTTGCATCAAGTGGCCAAACTATTGGAGTTTCAGCTTCAGCATCAGTCCTTGCAGTGAGTATTCAGGGTTGATTCTTTAGGATTGATTGGTTTGATCTCCTTGCAGTCCAAGGAACTCTCAAGAATCTTCCCCAACACCACAGTTCAAAAGAATCAATCCTTAGTCACTCAGCCTTCTTTATTTGCATAGAAATAGTAGTTTTCTTCATCAATTACTGTGTGAGATTACTAGTGAATAAGTTGAATAAATTAATACTATTTTTCTATCCAATAGAAAGATTCATTCTCCATGTTTTTTAAATGAGGTGTCAGTGCACTAGAAGTTTAATTCCTTTGGAAATGTAAAGTTCCCAGACAATTCAGACTCAAGAACGTGCTTATTAAAACGATTGTTTTCTTTCTAAATCTCTACTAGATATAGTAAAAGTATTTTTTCAAATGGTTACTTTTCTGGGTGCATTTTGTTTCCATTATGTCACCTCTTCTTAATGGTAGAGATCTTCTTTCACAGATAAACTTGCAAAAATAAGTGTGATTTAGTATAGCTCAGGTAATAACCTTACCAGCAATTATATACACCTCAATTAACCAATGTCTATATTGGAATTATGCAACTACATTCTTGCCAGTAAAAAATAAGCAGGAAAAATATAAGCTACTCTCATGGATTTATGGCTTCTTGTTTAGCTGAAATTAAAATAAGAAATGATTAAAGAAGACCCATTTGGATGATGCAGTTCATTGAAGAAAAATATGCTTCCAATGGTAACAATAAATTAAGCATAGCAGTGTATTCCAGATCAACAATTACATACAAATTTTTATCAAAATAGACTAAAGTTTTCAAATATAGTATAAATAAGATAAGAGTTTAGGAGAAAGTGAAAAGACAGTTTATGAAGATAAAATCTCTTCAATAAATATGGTTGGGTAGTGTAGGAAAGATTCTAAAAAACAAAGAAGCCACAGGGCAAGGGTGGTAACCCTTGACCCCTAGAAACTTTAGCTCAGGACTGCTATGTATGTTCCTGCAGTTTTTCACAGCACACCAGGTTCACAACTGAAAGCTTAAATCAGATTTAAGCATTCTACATTTTTTTTTCTTTCGGAGGAAACACTACTATGGCAGCCAAATTTTAAGGATCCCTCCATTCCTGAACTCCAGTTAAGATTTCCATGCCCTTGTTTTTCAATCAAACATTTATCTGAATTCTATCAAGAAGGGATTTAGCAGATGCAATTAAGGTCCCAAGTCAGTAGAATGTAAAATACAGATATTATCTAGGTGACCTTAACTCTTTTAAAAACAGAGTTTTCTCCTGCTGGACACAGGAAGGAAAGTGACAAATCCAAAGAACCTGAGGGATTCAACATGCCTTTCTGATGTTGAATATGAGGAGATCATGTGAAAAGAAGTGTGAATAGCCATTAGAAGCTGAGAGCAGCCCCCAGGCAACGATCACAAGGCAGCAGGAACCTCAGTCCTACTACCTAAGGAACTGGATTCCACCAGTCACCTGAATGAGCTTAGAAGCAAATTCTCCCCCAAAATCTATACCAAAAGAGCGCAGATCTGTTAACACATTGGGTTCAGCCTTGTGACACTTGAGCAGAGAACCCAGTCAAGTCTGCCTGGATTTCTGACCTATAAAACTACAAGATAAAAGTGAGTGTTGTTCTAGAAAGCCCAGAGATAAATCCATGCATCTATGGACACCTTATCTTTGACAAACGAGGTGAAAATAAACAATGGAGAAAAGACAATCTCTTTAACAAGTGGTGCTGGGCAAACTGATCAACCAGGTGCAAAAGAATAAAACTAGGACACTTTTTAACACCATATACAAAAATAAACTCTAAATAGATTAAAGATCTAAATGTAAGACCAGAAACTATAAAGCTCTTAGAGGAAAACATAGGCAGAACAATCTTTGACATAAATCACAGCAAGCTCTTCTGCAACCCACCTCCCAGAGTAATGGAAATAAAAACAGATATAAGCAAATGGGACCTAATTAAACTTAAAAGCTTCTGGACAACGAAGGAAACTATAAACAAGGGAGCCTATTATACAGAGTAAAGTATGCCAGAAAGAGAAACATCAATACAGTATATTAATGCATATATACAGAATTTAGAAAGACGGTAAGGATGATCCTATATACAAGGCAGCAAAAGAGACACAGATGTAAAGAACAGACTTTTGGACTCTGTGGGAGAAGGCGAAAAGTGGGATGATTTGAGAGACTAGTATTGAAACATATATATTACCATATGTAAAACAGATGACCAGGGCAAGTATGATGCATGAAGCAGGGCACTCAAAGTCAGTGCTCTGGGCCAACCCAGAGGGATGGGGTTGGGGAGGGAGGTGGAAGAGATGTTCAGGATGGGGGGACACATGTTCACCCATGAATATTCATATTGATGCATGGGAAAAAAACCATTGCAATGTTGTAAAGTAATTATCCTCCAATTAAAATAAATGAATTAATTTTTAAAAATGAGGTGTGTTTTTTTTTCCCCAAATTCTTCAGAAAAGCAGAAGAAAGTCTTATGGGTGACCTATCACATATTTCTTTTTGATTCTCATTCCAAGTACCATTGCTTTCAGGGGCAACTGGGACAACTATTTGTGCAACTACTGACCTGAAAAACTTAATGAAATGTAGAGGAATGTCTGTTCTCATGCTTGTTTTCCCTTTCAATTTCACTTCTTTTTGCACCTTTAATCTCTTCCACAGGACATCATTAAGAGTGACTTTGTGGCAAAACCGTTAATGAGGCTAATTTGTCCATAAACAAATTATTAGGTAAGACTTTTAATTGTGTATGTCATTAAGTGCTTCTTAGAACCAGCATCCTATTTGTTGGAAAGAGGTGATAATTCTTTAGGGCTCTGGTTGGTCAGTGCAGTGTGCCTATAGTGACCAGAGGTTAGAAGATTTGATATCTAAACTTGTAAACTAAAAATCCAAGCCTTGTAACTAAATAATCCCTTTGAAATAAAGGAGGGCAGAACTCCTGTGATTTATGATACTGATGCTTCAAGAAAAAGATAAAGAAAATATGTAGAAATGTGGCTGAGAGGATACCTTTGAAACATTTTCAGTTATAAAAAAATGCAACTTTGTCACTTTTCTATGGAGCTAAACAACTCTAAAATAATGAATACTTTGTATTTTATCTTCTTTTTATGAATTCAGAGGCAAGACTTTCCTGTTTTCCCAAAATGACACAATAGTTCAACATGTAATAATAAAATTGGATAATAATTTTGTTTAACTCTATTAATTTAAAAAAATTTTAGTTAACTCAGCATCATTTTTGGATGCAAAACTAAAAATCAAACCAAACCAAATTAAAAAAATAGTAGTGTTACATGAAATCTTATAAATAGATTTCATTTACATTTTTAGTATTCTTTATTGTATTTATATTTGTCAGACTTAGAGATTTCAAATTTCCTGAAGAAATGCCACTCCCCACAATATCAACTCCTGAAATATGAACTCCTGTAACTAGAAACATGCTTCACTTATGAACAGTTTATTTGCTTGTTGTTTTAGAGTAGAATATAGTATAGATCTAACAATAGCCTACTGACTTTAATAACTTAATGCACTTCAAAAAAATTTATAGTTTTGTCACCTAAGCCTATAATCTCTAATGAAATGGATGGAAATGAAATTTTCATATGTGCTATAACTAGATGAAGATAAATTCTATTTTAAACAGTGTTATTACAGCAAAGGCATTAGTAGTCCTGTTATGTAGTGATCACTAGTCATTATATCTAAATTATAGTACATCCCAAAATAGGAGTGAGGTTACATAAAATGTTTCACTCAAGCTGGATGGACTCAGGAAGGGTCCAAAGTAACACATTCATATGTTTGGACATGAAAAGTGTTTGCCCTGAAACATTTACCACTCATGAATTTATATTTAAATATCATTTCCTATTTGTGGGATTCAGTGACTGACTTGTTCTCTGAATCAGTCTCATTTACCTACTTCCTGTGTGTCTCCATTTCATTTCATCTAAACTACTGTTTAGATGTGCAACATTAAGAGAAGATACTTTATCTCTTTAGTAAGTGCCCTCTAGAGAAATGTAATATTGGATTATGTTTGGTTTGGCTTGTAAATATTGATTATGAAACAATGTCAGACTTTATTTTTCTGGGCTCCAAAATCACTGCAGATGATGACTGCAGCCATGAAATTAAAAGATGCTTGCTCCTTGGAAGAAAAGTTATGACCAACCTAGATCCGTTCCGTTCCATTCAGTCGCTCAGTCATATCTGACTCTTTGCGACCACATGAATCGCAGCACGCCAGGCCTCCCTGTCCATCACCAACTCCTGGAGTTCACTCAGACTCATGTCCATTGAGTCCGTGATGCCATCCAGCCATCTCATCCTCGGTCGTCCCCTTCTCCTCCTGCCCCCAATCCCTCCCAGCATCAGAGTCTTTTCCAATGAGTCAACTCTTCACATGAGGTGGCCAAAGTACTGGAGTTTCAGCTTTAGCATCATTCCTTAAATCCTTAGAAGTTCAAATGCTTTCAACGTTTTTTTTTTTCTTTGTTAGCTCAGATTATTAAAAGGAACACCTTTTCATTTGGTATGCCAGGTCATGCCAAAAATTAGACTTGGCGCATCTCTAAACCTCTTAAATGTTGTGTTTTTTCTGTTTCCAATGGACCCCATCACTGGATCATATTGCTGTGAATAAAATCCAATGTTTGTCAAAGTTGAGTGTTCATCTGAATGACCTGAAGATCTTGTTAAAATACAAATGATTGGTCACACACCTAAAGTTTCTGATTCATTAAGTACTGATTGAGGTTGAGAATTTGCAGTTACGCTGCAATGTGAGACCACTGGTGCAGANTTACTCCTTGGAAGAAAAGTTATGACCAACCTAGATAGCATATTCAAAAGCAGAGACATTACTTTGCTGACTAAGGTCCGTATAGTCAAGGGTATGGTTTTTCCTGTAGTCATGTATGGATGTGAGAGTTGGACTGTGAAGAAGGGTGAGCACCAAAGAACTGATGCTTTTGAACTGTGGTGTTGGAGAAGACTCTTGAGAATCCCTTGGACTGCAAGGAGATCCAACCAGTCCATTCTGAGGGAGATCAGCCCTGGGATTTCTTTGGAAGGAATGATGCTAAAGCTGAAGCTCCAGTACTTTGGCCACCTCATGCGAAGAGTTGACTGATCGGAAAAGACTCTGATGCTGGGAGGGATTGGGGGCAGGAGGAGAAGGGGACGACTGAGGATGAGATGGCTGGATGACATCACCGACTCAATGGTCGTGAGTTTGAGTGAACTCCGGGAGTTGGTGATGGACAGGGAAGCCTGGCGTGCTGCAATTCATGATGTTGCAAAGAGTGGGACACGACTGAGTGACTGAAACTGTGAACCCACAATGTTTCTTTTGTGGTAAAATAGCTACATTACCAACATTTAGAAAAGATAGATTCTTTGCTTGTTTTCCAGTAATTGAATAAATATATACTGTGCTTATTTTCCCCTGGTTTTAGAGTTGATGAGTAAATAGAAGAAAAGAAGCAGGAAACTAAAAATGGCTTCTTACTGTGAACGGGAATAAAGATTTCTGAAGTTTATCCTGGAATAAACCAGATGCTTCCATTGCCAAAAATTTCCACTGGCTATGCCAGTGTGTACTAAAATAGTAATTCACTAATTTGAATATAAAGGCCCTGAAGGAGTGATGCAGCATTCAGAGATAATTTGCTTTATGGAGATAGTTTATTCACTGTGAAAGAAATTATGTGTGAATCACTGTTCTTCCAAAAAAAGAAGAAAACAAACAAACAAAAAAAACATGAAGGAACCTCCTGGCATGTTTGTTTGAGACCACTTCCATTAGGTAACATGTGTATGGGAAGTGATTATATCTTGGAGAAAGGTTATCAGCTACTCCTCAAGCTTCAATGTCCATACACATCCTTTGGGTTGGAGATGTTGCTAAAAATGCAGATTTTGATTCTGAGGGTCTGGGGTGAGCCTGAAATTCTGCAGTTCTAACAGTTTACCAGAGATGCACTGCTGTTCATCCATAGATCACATTTGGATTAATAAAGACTTAAATTCACTGGTCTTCAATATATTCATCCATTTGAATATGCATTGTATAAGTCTATAGTCTCTTTCAGCCATAACTTTTTGTTATTCTGCTTGGTCTTGAGTTAATATCTTTATGGTTTTGTCTTGTTTTCTTTGGGGGTAAGTTGGTTTGGGATAAGAAAGTATTCTTTTCAAAACTTATTGATTTTTTTTCTTTCTTTTCCTATTTAAGTACTATGATGACACAAAGACTTTTTTCCACCTCTAGCTAGACAGGTAAAATCCTAGAATAAAGTGCTTTTTTGATAAAACATTTAACTTTTTGCTCTAAGAAAATTAGCAAAAGAACAAGTTTGGAGAGTTAGCTTTCTAAGGCTACTTGGTATCAATCTGAGTAATAATTTCCCACATGATTTGGACAGGATGAAAGTAGAATTTGGTAGCTGGTAGCTTTCCAAACTTGATTATCAAAAGAGGGTAGGTCAAATTCTTCACAGTAGGTTCACAAGTCTGTCAAATTATACGTCCATATTCAAATCTAACTCGAGACATGTCAAAACAAATATTCATGTGTTTTTCAACACTCACCATTGGAAACTCTATGTGATTGTCCTCAATCACTGGTATCGATAACAGGAAATTAACTGCACACACTCAATATACACTCAATTTATTTTACTCAAAGCCTTTTACCTGTCACTTCTGATTTGCTATTTTGGAGCATGTTGTCACGCCTCAGTTGATTCTCCTAAAGAAAAGAAAAAAAAATTCCTTTTGACTTTTTTTAAAATATAAATTTATTTATTTTAATTGCAGGTTAATTATTTTACAATATTGTATTGGTTTTTGCCATACATCAACATGAATCCACCACAGGTATGTATACAGAATACTGAAGATGTGCATTTTTTTGCCTTAACTTGCTTAAGATGCTGCTGCTGCTGATGCTACTAAGTCGCTTAGTCGTGTCCAACTCTGTGCGACCCCAGAGAAGGCAGCCCACCAGGCTCTCCCGTCCCTGGGATTCTCCAGGCAAGAACACTGGAATGGGTTGCCATTTCCTTCTCCAATTCATGAAAGTGAAAAGTGAAAGTGAAGTCGCTCAGTCGTGTCCGACTCTTCGCGACCCCATGGACTACAGCCTACCAGGCTCCTCCGTCCATGGGATTTTCCAGGCAAGAGTACTGGAGTGGGTTGCCAATGCCTTCTCCAGCTTAAGATGCTAGGCGTTCCTAAATATATTTTGCTATTCATTATGATTTTTAATGAGGAAGCAGGTAATCCATGGATAGGTGTGATCTGTATAACTTAGTAATGCTAAACAAAAGCCTTTTTCATTCACTGTAGCTTTATAGTCACTGTAAACCAAATCCATTTTTTAGATGTGTATTCACAGCTCCTGTCAACATCACCAGGTGTCACACATGTGTTGACAAAGGAAATTTCTGGTTAATTTTTCTTTCCATTCTCCATATCTGAACTCTGAAGTGAAATTCTGGAACAGAAGAGGTATACTTCATATATGACATTTCCAGAGGGATGGTATGGGGAAGGAGGTGGCAGTGGGATTCAGGATGGGGAACACATGTATACCCGTGGCAGATTCATGTTGATGTATAGCAAAACCAATACAATATTGTAAAGTAATTAGCCTCCAGTTAAAATAAGTAAATTGATATTAAAAATAAAAATAAATTTGTTTGGTGTAATCTTTATATATATATATATATAATTATAATTCATAATCGTTCCTGTTATCTCCCCCAAAAGGCTAAATTTTATTTGGTTTTAGAACAGTTTTGCTTATTTATCATTTGCTTTCTTTCAAAAAATTTTGACAGTTGTAACTCTGTAGTAACTATCACATATAGCTAAAAAGCACACATAGAGATATATTTACACACAAATGATTTGTGTGTATGTGTGTGTGAGAGAGAGAGAAATGTGGAAGGAGATACAATCACAAGTATTTAGGTATGTTATACAGTAAAGAATTAAAGAAACTATATATTTTACATAGCTTTATTAAAGAATGCTAAAAGAAAGAAGGTGGCAATAGCACAGGGAAGAGAGCATTGCAGAGAAGAGTGAAAAGCAAGGACAGTAATTAAAGGCCTTTCCCAAAGGGCCAAGAGTATATTGTCAGTCATGCCTAGTTTGTGGGATTCCTTGCCCAGTTTTTCTCCCTGTGGAAATCTTACATTGACAGGAAAGAGATTTCATGAAATAAATCTCGCTTCTGTTAGCTGGCTTATCCATTGTAAAAAGTGTGCATTGTATTACTCTTCAGTAGTTTAGAACTACTGTGACAACATCCTTTCAAATAATGGCTGTAGAAATCTTGGAGTAACAAGCATGGTTTGTCTGCTTATGTTAAAATATCGGTGTCTTCTTCCTGCTATGGCCAAATGACTGCAGGCTGTTTCATCAGCAGCTTTATCACACTCACATTTTCATATTATGAAGTCTGAATTACCTGACAGGAACACATTTTTTCCAGTGTTTTTTTTTTTTGTTGTTATTGTTGTTATTGTTGAACTTGTTCATCTGTGTTCTCCCTGATTGCACCAGCTTATCGAACTGTACTGCTGGAATATGTTAGAGAGGAGACTCCTCAGAGAGTCAGAATTGTTCCTTTTGAAAAATTTCCAGGAATGACTGGAAGGTTGTAAGACCCCTTCCAGTACAAAATGACTACAATTCTACATCTATAATTGTACTGTCTTTTATTTGAATTTATTTTCATTTATCAAGAAGAGTGCTTTCTGGAAGTGTTTATTAAATTGATAATTTTTTTTCTGTGAATGCCTTTGGTGACTACTGAGATGATGGAAAGTAAAAATAATGTAGTAAAAAGTTATATTAATTAATTAAAACATTTTTCAGAATGTATTTTTGGAACTGCTTAGGTTTGTTAACCCAAAACTCCTCTTTGTGGTCCCTGCCCTCAACCCATGCAAGAAGGTAAATTCCCTAATAGCATTATCAGGAAATATTTTTATAAACTATGTCCTTGCTGGTTAAAAGATCTTTAACTAAGAAGATAGAGGTGTCTTATATTTCAGGGAAATACTATAAGTCAGTGTTAATGGAATTTTTTTTTGTTAAAAATAAAATATGTAACTGTGATATCTTTTTTTTAGTTTTGTATTTTTCCATGGTAATACTTTAGTGCATTTGCTTAAGGTCTTGCTAGAGCTAAAAATAAAAGCTTAGTAAATTTGATGCTTCCTGAGTTTATGGCATGACTGGCTTTTCTGTGCTTACCAACATACATTAAAATCATATTTCCTTGTAAAAAGCTCCAAAAACAGATACTTTTGTTTCTTTATTTAATTTTCTCTATTGTGTCTTCACTCAGCAAGTAGGTAAGCTGGTCTTGTTTAGTAATTTTGTTGAAATATGATATTTACTAATATTTTACACAATGCTCAGAGAAGGAAAGGACAAATTTTTTAGGATGACCTCTTAGAGAGGTTTATCCTGACCTCATCAGCTCTGCATCCAAGGTCTATGAAAATGGCTTACCAGATGTGTGGCTTGTAACTGTTTGGATAGCTCTTTCTGGCAGCAGATGCCTTATCAGTCCTAGCTCACACTCTATATAGACCACAATTTTTGGTGCCAGATAGACTTCATGTGTCCCAATAACTGGTGCCAGTGATTCCTTCTGTCTGGGCTTTTAGTGTAATAACTCATTACTGACTGGCAGTTGAGTCATAGAATATCAGCATTTGAAAGTCTCCTCTTAATAACTGCCATACATTATTCAATTAGCAATGCTTCATAATTAATACTCTGTGAAAACTGTATCTGCTGGTAACAATATGGTAATTTCCTGCTCATGCATAACATAATTACAGTTCAGTTCAGTTCAGTTCAGTCACTCAGTCGTGTCTGAATCTTCGCGACCCCATGAATCGCAGCACACCAGGCCTCCCTGTCCATCACCAACTCCCGGAGTTCAGTCAAACTCATGTGCATCGAGTTGGTAATACCATCCAGCCATCTCATTCTCTGTCATCTCTTCTCCTCCTGCCCACAATCCCTCCCAGCATCAGAGTCTTTTCCAATGAGTCAACTCTTCACATGAAGTGGCCAAAGTACTGGAGTTTCAGCTTCAGCATCATTCCTTCCAAAGCACACCCAGGACTGATTTCCTTTAGAATGGACTGGTTGGATCTCCTTGCAGTCCAAGGGACTCTCAAGAGTCTTCTCCAACGCCACAGTTCAAAAGCATCAATTCTTCGGCACTCAGCTTTTGTCACAGTCCAGCTCTCACATCCATACATGACCACTGGAAACACCATAGCCTTGACTAGACGGAACTTTGTTGGCAAAATAATGTCTCTGCTTTTGAATATGCTATCTAGCTTGGTCATAACTTTCCTTTCAAGGACTAAGTGTATTAATTTTGTGGCTGCAATCACCATCTGCAGTGATTTTGGACCCCCCCAAATCTATTTCCCATGAAGTGATGGCACCAGATGCCATGATCTTCGTTTTCTGAATGTTGAGCTTTACGCCAACTTTTTCACTCTCCTCTTTCACTTTCATCTAGAGTCTTTTTAGTTCCTCTTCAATTTCTACCATAAGGGTGGTGTCATCTGCATATCTGAGGTTATTGATATTTCTCATGGCAATCTTGATTCCAGCTTGTGCTTCTTCCAGCCCAGCATTTCTCATGATGTACTCTGCATATAAGTTAAATAAGCAGGGCAACAATATACAGCCTTGATGTACTCCTTTTCCTATTTGGAACCAGTCTGTTCTTCCATGTCCAGTTCTAATGGTTGCTTCCTGATCTGCATATAGGTTTCTCAAGAGGCAGGTCAGGTGGTCTGGTGTTCCCATCTCTTTCAGAAGTTTCCACAGTTTATTGTGATCCACACAGTCAAAGGCTTTGGCATAGTCAATAAAGCAGAAATAGGTGTTTTTCTGGAACTCTCTTGCTTTTTCCATGATCCAATGGATGTTGGCAATTTGATCTCTGGTTCCTCTGCTTTTTCTAAAACAAACTTGAACATCTGGGAGTTCACAGTTCACGTATTGCTGAGGCCTGGCTTGGAGAATTTTGAGCATTACTTTACTAGCATGTGAGATGAGTGCAATTGGGTGCTGGTTTGAGCATTCTTTGGCATCGCCTTTCTTTGGAATTGGAATGAACACTGACCTTTTCCAGTCCTGTGGCCACTGCTGAGTTTTCCAAATTTGCGGGTAAATTGAGTGCAGCACTTTCACAGCATCATCTTTCAGGATTTGAAACAGCTCAACTGGAATTCCATCACCTCCACTAGCTTTGTTCGTAGTGATGCTTTCTAAGGCCCACTTGACTTCACATTCCAAGATGTCTGGCTCTAGATTAGTCATCACATCATCATGATTATCTGGGTCATGAAGATCTTTTTTGTACAGTTCTTCCGTGTATTCTTGCCACCTCTTCTTAATATCTTCTGCTTCTGTTAGGTCCAGACCATTTCTGTCCTTTATCGAGCCCATCATTCTTTGGAACTCTGCATTCAGATGCTTATATCTTTCCTTTTCTCCTTTGCTTTTTGCTTGTCTTCTTTTCACGGTTATTTGTAAGGCTTCCTCAGAGAGCCATTTTGCTTTTTTGCATTTCTTCTCCCTGGGGATGGTCTTGATCCCTGTCTCCTGTACAATGTCATGAACCTCATTTCATAGTTCATCAGGCACTCTTATCTATCAGATCTAGGACCTTAAATCTATTTCTCACTTCCGCTGTAGTCAGTACTAAATACAGGGTTTTAATCTATTGCACCTGTTTTAGCGGTTTCCTCTGTTTTAGCTTCTTCTGTTTGCTGGTCTCTTCAGTGTCTTATTTTTGCCCTGACACAAGGGAACGGTGGTGGACTCTTTTTTTAGGCTCACTTGTTCACTCACACTGTGTGGAGGGAGGGATCCTGCCAACAAATAACACTGGCATGTGCTTGCAGTGTCTCAGCTACACTGGGCCTGTCCCCACTCACAGCGTGTGCGCCCTCCCTGTCCACACTGCTCAGGCTCTAGGTTGCTCTGCCAGGAACCATCTGAGCCCGGCCCTTGGCTGCATGCACCTCTCAGGTCTAAGCTGTTCAGGTTCAGGTACTCTGGCACAGAGGAGTTGAATTCCTCAGAAGCGCAGACTTGGTTGGGCCTGCGTTTTGTGCCCTTCCCAGGTTTGAGCAGCTCAGGTAACCAGGTGTTTGGTGAGGGCAGTTGCTGCAACTTATCCCCTTCTCCATTCCTGCCGCTTGGTTTTCTGGGTGTACAACCGATGCACCTTCTCAGGTGGATGTTAACCGTCCAGAATCCCAAGAAGTCTTAGTTAGCAAAGAAGCAGTTTGGTAGATAATGTATCTCTGGGGTTGCAATTGCCCCCTTCTGGCTCTGGTTGCCTGTCACAGGAAGGGGATGGCCTGCAGCCGGCTAGGTTTGTTCAGTCCTTTGTTCTGTGAGTGGGCCTGAAGGTATCTTAGGTTAGGGCTTTTTGCGTGGTAGCTACCCACAGTCTGGTTTGCTAGCTCATGTTAGTTATCTCAGATTGCCCTCGGGGCATTCAGGCCTGGTCCTTCCTCTAGGCAATGCAGCCCGTGCCTCCCTGCCCAGTTCCCGCTTGCTAGTGGCAGGTGCAGGCGTCTGTGCTGTGTCTCCACTGGGGGAGCTACCGTTGGGCACATAATCTACGGGGTTTAATTATTTATTTATTTTTCCTCCTAGTTATGTTGCCTTCTGTGGTTCCAACGCTCACCACAGGCTCAGCAGTGAGAGTGTTTCCTGGTGTTTGGAAACTTCTCTCTTTTTAAGACTCCCTTGCTGGAATGGAGCTCCATCCCTACCTCTTTTGTCTCTTTTTTTTGTCTTTTATATTTTTTCCTGCTGCTGCTGCTGCTAAGTCGCTTCAGTTGTGTCTGACTCTGTGCGACCCCATAGATGGCAGCCCACTAGGCTCCCTTGTCCCTGGGATTCTCCAGGCAAGAACACTGGAGTGGGTTGCCATTTCCTTCTCCGATGCATGAAAGTGAAAAGCGAAAGTGAAGTCACTCAGTCGTGTCTGACTCTTAGAGACCCCATGGACTGCAGCCTCCCAGGCTCCTCTGCCCATGGGATTTTCTAGGCAAGAGTACTGGAGTGGGTTGCCATTGCCTTCTCTCCTTTCAAAGACAATGGGCTGCTTTTCTGGGTGCCTGATGTCCTCTGTTGGCATTCAGAAGTTGTTTTGTGGAATTTACTCAGCGTTTAAATGTTCTTTTGATGAATTTTTGGGGGAGAAAGTGATCTCCCCGTCCTATTCCTCTGCCATCTTAGCACTGTCCCCCACTTTCAGATATTTTTAACAATTGTGATGTGACATAAAATTATCTGACTTTTGTGAATGACAAAGTTATAGGTATTATTTATAGTGTTTTAATTTTTTAAAGTAATACTAACTTTCATTTGGGGGAAGGAAATGGCAACCACCTCCAATGTTCTTGCCTGGAGAATCCCATGGACAGAGGAGCCTGGTGGACTGCAGTCCATGGGGTACAAAGAGTCGGACACAACTGAGTAACACAACTTTCACTTAAACTCTTAAAGGTTAGTGAAAATAAAGATGTAAGACATCTGTACCAAATCACATGACTATTATTCTTGAGATCTTTGAAATCTATGGAGTCCAGATTTACAGGCTATTAGAGCCCTGATAAACAGTGATACCCAATGGGATGTACAGAGTAGAAGGAGCTCAAAAAGGAGGCCAAACTCAAAGTGTGAGAGAAGTCAGAGAAAATCTTATAAAATGGAAAGCAAGGCAAGAGGGTATTTCCAGAAGTAATGATTCCTGGTGTTGAATGCCATGGAGACATCAAATAAAGTAAGAACTGAGAAGTGTTCTTCACATTTTGCAGGAAAGAGATCAATGATAGACTTGACAAGAGGTTTCAGTGATGGTAGTAGGTGTCCTGCTGGTGGTAGTGACAGAGATTAGCTAAATTTCAGTAGGTTAAGGAATGATTGGTAGGTAGTGAAAGGCAGATGCCAAACAAAAATGTCTTTCTGGAAAGGTGATGATATAAAGAATCATACATAGATGTAAACATGGGCCCAAATGTAAGATTTTTTTTTTAAGATAGCAGATAGTTGATCATATATGCTTATTAAAAAGTGTCTATAACGTTAAAAAGAGCATAAATACATTGAGTTGAATTTTGAGAATGGGCAGAGGAGGAAGTGGACTAGGAGAATTACCAAAAATGCTTTGAAATTTCCCAAGTAAAATGCTGTCCAGAACAATGAACAATAACATCTCTTTAAAGCCTGAGAAGTCTTTGACATTATAGCCCTTCCTAGGTCAGGGATTTTAGTCTTTGATTACACCAAGACAGTCTGAATATGAAATGCCCTACCCTGGGATTCACCTTTCCATAACCTCTTGATATATATTTTTCTTCAATTGACAGGGTTTTTCCCCCCATATTATTGAAGGTTTTTTTGTGTGTGCATGTTAGATGAAAGTCCACATTAAAACACGCAAGGTGTGGGACTTCTCTGGTGGTCCTGTGGCTGAACTCCATGGTCCCAATGCAGGGGCCTGGGGTTTGATCCCATTAGATCCCACATGGAATAACTAAGACTCAGTGCAGCCAAGTAAATAAATAAAAATAAAAATTAAAAAGAACACAAGGAATGTATAAAACTTCCTTAATTGCTCTGCAAGTATCAATGTTACTAAGATTATATTATTTAGCCATTTTTTAATGGAAAATCATATTTTTCCACAGGTAGCCTAACCCACCTCTGTGACGTACATTTAACAATTTGTTGAAAGTGAAAGAGGAGAATTTTTAAATAATGTTGAGCGATGTTGTACCCTTTCTACTGTTACTTTATAAATAATCTTCCAAATTTTTGCCCTTGAAATATACATTTAACAAAGCATTTGTGAAAAAATAGGTTTCCAAGGTGGCACTAGTGATAAAGAACCCACCTGCCAATGCAGAAGATATAAGAGATGGATTCAATCCCTGGGTTGGGAAGATCCCCTGGAGAAGGGAATGGCTACCCACTCAGGTCTTCTTGCCTGTAGAATCCCATGGACAGAGGAGCCTGGTGGGCTATAGTCCATATGGTCACAAATAGTCAGACACCACTGAAGTGCCTTAGCACACTAGCACTTAAGTCCCATGATGCAAATCTAAGTTATAAGGAGGTGGGTCACACTTTCCCTGATCAAGAATGTGGGCTCTGAAACCAGACTGTCTACCTTTGAATCTTGCTTCCACCACTGAGTTGCTGTGTGACCTTGGACAAGTTACATAACCTCTTCATGACTCAGTTTTCACATCTATATGTAGGGATAATAGTGGTACCTGTTTCCTAAAATTCAGTTCAGTTCAGTCACTCAGTAGTGTCTCACTCTTTGCAACCTCATGGACTGCAGCACGCCAGGCCTCCCTGTCCATTGACAACTCTGGGAGTTTACTTAAACTCATGTCCATTGAGTCGGTGATGCCATCTAGCCATCTCATCCTCTATCGTCTCCTCTTCTCACATTCAATCTTTCCCAGTATCAAGGTCTTTGCCATTGAGCAGTTCTTCACATCAGGTGGCCAAAGTATTGGAGTTTCAGCTTCAGCATCAGTCCTTCCAATGAATATTTTCAGGACTGCTTTCCTTTGGGATGGACTGGTTGGATCTCCTTGCAGTCCAAGGGACTCTCAAGAGTCTTCTCCAACACCACAGTTCAAAAGCATCAATTCTTCGGCACTCAGCTTTCTTTATAGTCCAACTCTCACATCCATTCATGACCACTGGAAAAAACCATAACCTTGACTAGATGGACCTTTGTTGGCAAAGCAATGTCTCTGCTTCTTAATATGCTGTTTAGGTTGGTCATAGCTTTCCTTCCAAGGAGCAAGCATCTTTTAATTGCATGGCTGCAATCACCATCTGCAGTGATTTTGAAGCCCCCCAAAATAAAGTCAGTCACTGTTACAGTTCAAAAGCATCAATTCTTCGGCACTCAGCTTTCTTTATAGTCCAACTCTCACATCCATTCATGACCACTGGAAAAAACCATAACCTTGACTAGATGGACCTTTGTTGGCAAAGCAATGTCTCTGCTTCTTAATATGCTGTTTAGGTTGGTCATAGCTTTCCTTCCAAGGAGCAAGCATCTTTTAATTGCATGGCTGCAATCACCATCTGCAGTGATTTTGAAGCCCCCCAAAATAAAGTCAGTCACTGTTTCCACTGTTTTCCCATCTATTTGCCATGAAGTGATGGGACCAGATGCCATCATCTTAGTTTTCTGAGTGTTGAGCTTTAAACCAAAGTTTTCACTCTCCTCTTTCACTTTCATCAAGAGGCTCTTTACTTCTTCTTTGCTTTCTGCCATAAGGGTGATGTTATCTGCATATCTGAGTTCTTAGAGTTCCTAAATTTCCTAAAGTTCCTTAGTTCTTAAAATTGCTAAGAAGTTAAAATGAGTCAGGGTAGATAGAAATTTAAGATGATGCCTGGCACGTGGTGAACACAATGGTTCATATGCTAAACACTATGCCCTAAACCATGTTAGCTATAGGGCAATAATGGAGAAGGAAATGGCAACCCACTTCCATATTCTTGTGTGGGAAATTGCATAAAACAGAGGAAACTCAGGGTTTACAATCCAGGGGTTGCAAAGTGTTGGATATGACAAAGCACAGCACAGCATAGGGCAATGAATGTTTTGCTAAGAAGACTAAAAATGCTTCATCATTTTATTGAACATAAATCTGCTCTATGTAAAAGTGCTAACTGGATGTTGTGTCCTGAATGGTGGGCCTCAAAAAGATAAATACATTTCCCGATGCCCATAACCTGTGAATATTATTTTATGTGGTAAGAGTGAATATTACCTTATATGGCAAATGATGTGATTATGATTAAATTAAGGATTTTGTTAAGACATTGTCAGATTATCCCAGTTGGTCCTAAATCCAATGACTAGTGTGCTTTTTAGAGTGAGACAAAGGGACATTAGACAGATGAGAAAGAGGCAATATGACTATGGAAGTAGAGCCAGGAGTGATGCAATCACAAGAAAAAAAGCCTGAGCTTCCAGAAGCTGAAAATGGCAAGGAATATATTAGAGCTTTCAGAGAAATTACAACCCTGATGACATCTTGGGTCAGACTTCTGGCTTCTGTAACTGAGCAAAAATGCGTATCTGCTGTTTTTTTATATAATTTTTTTAATTCTAATTGGAGGTTAATTACTTTTCAATATTGTATTGGTTTTGCTGTACATCAACATGAATCCGCTACAGGTATACACGTGGTCCCCATCCTGAACCCCTCTCCCTGCTCCCACCCCATACCATCCCTCTGGGTCGTCTCAGTGCACCAGCCCCAAGTATCTGCTGTTTTAAACCACCAAGTTTGTGGTAAATTTGTTATGACCATTCTAGGAAATTAACACTAGGACTAGTTGCTTAATTCACTTCTATTTATTTGTCTAGCTTTCCTTTTTAATCTGTTACTAAGTACTTTGTTTGATTTTTTTTTCAGTCCTCTTATTTGACTGTTTCTGCTTTATTAACTGTGCCAAAGCCTTTGACTGTGTGGATCACAATAAACTGTGGAAAATTCTGAAAGAGATGGGAAAACCACACCACCTAACCTGCNGCTGAGCGCCGAAGAATTGATGCTTTTGAACTGTGGTGTTGGAGAAGACTCTTGAGAGTCCCTTGGACTGCAAGGAGATCCAACCAGTCCATTCTGAAGGAGATCAACCCTGGGATTTCTTTGGAAGGAATGATGCTAAAACTGAAGCTCCAGTACTTTGGGCACCTCATGCGAAGAGTTGACTCATTGGAAAAGACCCTGATGCTGGGAGGGATTGGGGGCAGGAGGAGAAGGGGACGACCGAGGATGAGATGGCTGGATGGCATCACAGACTCAATGGACGTGAGTCTGAGTGAACTCCGGGAGTTGGTGATGGACAGGGAGGCCTGGCGTGCTGCGATTCATGGGATCGCAGAGAGTCGGACACGACTGAGCGACTGAACGGAACGGATTTGACTGTTTACAGCATTTTTGGACTGGTAGAGGGAAGCAGGTCCAGTGTTAATTTTTCAGCACACAAAGGGAAAAGTTTAGATCTCATTTATTATTTTCATCATAATCAACATCATCATACTTTAGTTAACAAAGAACTACCATTTGTTTAGAAAGTGCACACCATGCTAGTGTACACTTTATTCCTTGACATAATTGTTTTTCTTCTTTTTTTCTTCCTCACTTAGCTTTTTGGCATATATTGATTTAATTGCTCACCATTCCATCTGTTTTCTCTCTCTGTGTTGACTCTGTTCTAAGGAGATAAACCACCATATTGTTTCAATCTATCTTAATGTTTTGTAATTCACAATATTTTCACATAAATGCTAATTTGATCCATATATTAACTCTGAGGTAGCCATGTCAGAATTATCTTTTTGTAGATGAGGAAACTGAGGCTTAGAAAGGGGAAAGAAGTGTGCTTTTCCAAGTTTTGTGGGCACATAAATCATCATGGGACCTTGTTAAAATACAGATTATGATTATGTACATATGTAATAAAACCTGAAATTCTACATTTCTGTTAACTTTCCAGGTGATACCTATGCTACTGTTTTGTGGAACATACTTTGAGATACAAGGAAGATTAGTTGATAGATTTATAATAAAAACTAGAAACCAAAAATGTAAAATTATAAAGGCTATAGCTGTAAACTTTATATGGTGGTTCATAGCCATATTTTGCAAGGCAAAATAAGATTAGATATTTGTATGCCAAAAATTCAAGCATAAAGGTTTTTACAAATGCTGCAAACTCTCTTTTGTAATTTTTTCAGTAATTTGTGAAGTTCAGTTCAGTTGCTCAGTCGGGTGTGACTCTTTGCGACCCCATAAACTGTAGCACTCCAGGATTCTCTGTCCATATTTGTGAAAGATGCCCCATAAAAATGAGACATTTATCACGTCTTTGTTTATACAGAGCATATTATTCATATAGGAAATTCTGATTATATGTACATATATATTATATATATGGAAATTCTGATTCATATATATTTATATATGAATAAAAGCAGGTGTGGCATTTAAACTCTCATGAACATATCAATGACATTGTATATATTTTTTAACTTGGAAGGTTAGCTGTTCATCAAGCCCATTTGCCATTTATGAAGTATTGTGTTAGTATCACATTACTTTACATTTTGTTTTAATAATGACTTGGAGCCGTAGGGTGTATAATTATTTGAATGTGTCTTTCCAATGACTGTACAGTGTTGCATCTCCTTGCACCTGAGAAAGTGTTTTCTTCTACCTGCCACTTTAAAGAGCAAATTTCTAGTCCTTGGGCAACAAATGCATACAATTTTGAATACATGACATTCATATAATTAGGATTTAAAATGAAATATATTGCCAAATAGTAATAGGACAGCAGACACACAGGGACAGTTGTCTTCTCATTATTCTACATTTTATAAGGCATTATCTTGTCTTTGAAACCACTAGACCATTCAGGTATAATTTAAATCAAATCCTTTATGATTATTGTGGAAAATCACTTCCCTTATTGTGGAAGTGACGATAGCTTCAAGGGATTAGATCTGATAGACAGAGTACCTGAAGAACTATGGACTTCATGATATTGTACAGGAGGCAGTGATCAAGACATCCCCAAGAAAAAGAAATGTGAAAAGGCAAAATGGTTGTCTGAGGAGGCCTTACAAATAGCTGAGAAAAGGAAAGTCACAAAAGAAAAAGGAGAAAAGGAAAGATACCAATCTGAATGCAGAGTTCCAAAGGATAGTAAGGAGAGATAAGAAAGTCTTCCTCAGTGATCAGTGCAAAGAAATAGAGGAAAACAATAGAATGAGAAAGACTAGATATCTCTTCAGGAAAATTAGAGATACCAGGGGAATATTCCATGTCAAGATGGGCACAATAAAGGACAGAAATGGGATGGACCTAGCAGAAGCAGAAGATATTAAGAAGTGGCAAGAATACACAGAAGAACTGTACAAAAATGATGTTCATGACCCAGATAATCATGATGGTGTGATCACTCACTTAGAGCCAGACATCCTGGAATGCAAAGTGAAGTGGGCCTTAGGAAGCATTGCTACAAACAAAGCTAGTGGAGGTGATGAAATTCCAGGTGAGCTATTTCAAATCCTAAAAGATGATGCTGTGAAAGTGCTGCACTCAATATGCCAGCAAATTTGGAAAGCTTAGCAGTGGCCACAAGACTGGAAAAGGTCAATTTTCATTGCAATCTCAAAGAAAGGCAATGCCAAAGAATGCTCAAACTATGACACAATTGCACTCATCTCACACACTAGCGAAGTAATGCTCAAAATTCTCCAAGCCAGGCTTCAGCAATATGTGAACTGTGAACTTCCAGATGTTCAGGCTGGTTTTAGAAAAGGCAGAGGAACCAGAGATCAAAGTGCCAACATCCTCTGGATCATCAAAAAAGCAAGAGAGTTCCAGAAAAACATCTACTTCTGCTTTGCTGACAATGCCAAAGCCTTTGACTGTGTGAATCACAACAAACTGTGGAAAATTCTGAGAGAGATGGGAATACCAGACCACCTGACCTGCCTCCTGAGAAATCTGCATGCAGCTCAAGAAGCAACAGTTAGAACTGGACATGGAAAAATAGACTGGTTCCAGGTCAGGAGAGGAGTACCTAAGGCTGCATATTGTCACCCTGCTTATTTAACTTATATGCAGAGTACATCATGAGAAATGCTGGGCTAGATGAAGCACAAGTTGGAATCAGGATTGCCGGGAGAAATATCAATAACCTCAAATATACAAATGACACCACCTTTATGGCAGAAAGTGAAGAAGAACTAAAAAGCCTCTTGATGAAAGTGAAAGAGGAGAGTGAAAATGTTGACTTAAAACTCAACATTCAGAAAACTAAGATCATGGCATCCAGTCCCATCACTTTATGGCAAATAGATGGGGAAACACTAGAAACAGTGACAGACTTTATTTTCTTGGGCTCCAAAATCGCTGCAGATGGTGATTGCAGCCACGAAATCAAAAGATACTTGCTCCTTGAAAGAAAAGTTATGATCAACCAAGATAGCATGATGAAAAGCAGAGTCATTACTTTGCCAACAAACGTCCATCTAGTCAAAGCTATGGTTATTCCAATCATCATGTATGGGTGTGAGAGTTGGACTACAAAGCAAGCACCCAAGAATTGATGCTTTTGAACTGTGGTGATGGAGAAGACTCTTGAGAGACCATTGGACTGCAAGGAGATCCAAACTGTCCACCCTAAAGGAAAGCAGTCCTGAATATTCATTGGAAGGACTGATGCTAAAGCTGAAACTCCAATACTTTGGCCACTTGATACAAAGAACTGACTCACTGGAAAATACATTGATGCTGGGAAAGATTGAATGTGGGAGGAGAAGGAGACGACAGAGGATGAGATGGTTGGATGGCATCACCGACTCAATGGACATGAGTTTGTGTAAGCTCCGGGAGTTGGTGATGGACAGAGAGGCCTGGTGTGCTGCAGTCCATGGAGCTCCAAAGAGTCAGACATGACTGAGTGACTGAATCGTCTGATCTTGTCTTTATCCTCTCTCTCTTTCTGCCTCTCTTCCTTGCCAGCTGTCCATCTGTCTCTCTATCTCTCTATCTCTGTCTCACTAAGACATCAGAGAAGTAAAAGAACCAATGGATCAGTATTTCTCTCGCTGGGACTGTCATGCTTCCAGACTCAAGAAAAGTAGTAAAAGTAAATTACTTTATTTTCCCTGTAATTCAGTTATTAATGTTTAATGGGAAAGTATCTAGAGTGTTGAACTTAAAGGAGGGACAATACCCTGCAGCTAAAAGTCGAGTACTTCCGAACAGTAATAATACACTTGCTTGAGAAATGGCGGACATTATTTTTTTGTATTTAGAAAAAGATGTTCCTTCAAAACCTACATGACTAAGACTTCACTCAGCAATGATTCAAGGTTAGGTTCTTGAGTCTTTGTGCAAGGGTATTTACTTGCTCAACTCATAGTCAGTCGGGACACAGCTGTTCTAAAATTCTTGTAAGCTTAGAAGTTGCTTGAATATCAACAAGTACATGTATTTAACCTGGTATTTTCATTCCTACTCCTTATTTTTGAAAAAAAAAAAAAAGTCTGCATTTCCCATTACTGCACATGTATGCTATATATATATTTTTTCTTCATGAGGGGAAAGGCTTACATAGTGAGAAATTTCATTGATAAATATTAGTGGCATTCACAGGGCAAATACGAGATATGAGGAAAAGCCTTTTACATGTTCTATATATTATAAAAAGAAGTGTACACTCTCCTTTTTTGTACTTAAAAATTCGTAATAAAAATATGCATTCTCCTGAACTAATTTGTTCCTACCTAACTGCTGCTTTGTTCACGTACTCCCAGAGTTTTTTGAAAGATGGAAAATAACATTCTTTAATATTTTTGATACAGATTTATCTTCCCTCCCGGAAAGATCTCAGTCAGATGGAAAGGGGAGATAGGCTTTTAAAATGTCCCAGATTCAAACATGAACAGTATGATCCATCTGGTAGCAGGGGAAAAAAAAAAGAGAATTATTCTGAAATAGATGTTGCTGTACCAACTTTGACATGCAAATACTTATTTCTTTCTAAATATACACCTTTGAGAGTAAAGTGTTAACAATTCATGTTATTTACTTATCTTACAATGCATATATTTGTAAATTATAATTTGTCCCTATTCTTCGACACTAATTCATTACATTTGCATCACTAATAAACTTTGTATAATATTTTAATAGATACTATTTGACAGGGTAAACTTATTATAAGAATAGAAGAGTTTTAAAAGGACAAATTTTCCGTTAACATTAAGCAGAAATCAATTTCTTGCTGTTATGAGTTTCAAATAATACTCAAAACTGTGCATTCACACAGCAGAATAGTAAGATGATTTATCTTAGTTAATTAGAGAGCAGAAATGATGGAGATTAGTCCTGGTCTCTGCCACTGGCTTCCTTTGTGACCATGACCACACGTTTCCTGTCTTTTTTTTATAGTTGAGATAATAATAAGCCTAATCTTTCTTGGAAAGATTTTATATAAAAGTACAGAATACTTCTTCCTTTTAACACTCACTGAATCTTTCTGGAGGGAATAATGGGCTCCAAGTCATCGAATTTTCAATGGATGAACTGCAGGTGCCTTCAAACCTCGGGTACATCAGTTCAACACTCCTATTGACCACAAAGCATTTATCTTCAATATAAAAACTTTCATTGATAGAAGAGGAGAAGAGAAAACTCAGGTAAGATAGAAAATTGAGGGATTATTTTGAAGGAAAATTGTTCTAAGGTAGTCACAAAAGGCAATTAGACTGTACTTATTGAAAGCCAGAAACAGTGTCTTATTCAACTTTATATTCACGAGATCTAACATAGTAATTGGCAGTAAATTTTTGAAAAAAATTTATTACACTGAATTCAGAACAAAAATTAAACTGTTTGAATTAGTTGGAGAGGTCTTTTGCTTTGAGGAAATTGTTTCAGGAGACCATTTTCATACTGAGTTCGTTGGGGGTTGTCATAGCAGACGTTAACTATTGCACTTGGAAATTAAGTCTTTTTGTAAAACAAAGCAATATGTTGCTAAGTTTGTCTAATCCAATTTCCTTCCTTTGTTGAATACATAGCATTGATTACTGTCAGTTCCTTCATCCTTTGAGTAATATTAAACAAACTGTACTAGTTACCAACTTTGACTATATAGCAAAGAGAAAACTTAGGCATTTACTCGAATATTCAAAGTAAATAATATTTTTGAAATTATCAATAGTTTGAAACTCCTATTAATTAACATATAATTTTGAGGTCTGATGCCACTCCACAAATTACAGGCAGGTCCTCAGGTGGAGCACAGTTTAAAAAGCTACTGATGTGGGGGCTTCACCCAGATTTGAGAAGAGCAATGAAAGCAATAGGGACTAGTTGAGATGTCTCTCCAGCTCCTGGAGAGCAAGTATAGATTAGCCAGTTGTGAAAAACATTGCTATTCCTATGAAAGGGAAAATGATGGAAGACACAAAAGTTAGGGTGTCATTACAGTTACTATATTTGTGTATGTGACATTTCCTTGAAGTCATATTAGAGGTAATATTCCAGAGGAGAAGAAATTGTCTCTTTTTCTGTGATGCCACAAAGCCTACATTAGTGTGGACCCTGAGTTCTGTGATTGACCAACAGATCTAGGTGCAGTTAATTGCAAACAGGTGGAAAATCTAAGGTGGAACACTTTCATTGTGAGGAAAAAGGTTTTTCCTGGAAATGTTAGTCACTGCCTCTTTTAGGAACTATTTCAAAATTTCCCTGAAACTTCCTTGCTTTATTAGGAAATGATGGGTTATGCTGTGATAAAACAAACAAACAAATCTTGATCTCAGTAGCTTAAAAGACAAAGTTTATTCGTTGCTCAGACCTGTTCTCTTATGGGTTCAGGCAACTCCATGAAGATTTTGTCCTCTGTGTATTGACTTGGCATCCCAGGTTTTTTATGTCAACTGTATGTCAAGATATACAATACAATTACTGTAACAGGGAAGGAACAGGGTAGAAGGTAAGCATCAACACATTTTATTTGCCAAAGCATGTCATATAGCCACATTTATGGCTCTTTTTGGATGGACACTCCTTCCATTGTTTCACGGTTTTTCCTAATTATTAATGGTCTGTGCCATCATGTTAACAACAAGTTAACAGTACTCTATCACAGCCTGCATGACAAATTACAAAAATAAACTGTACTACATACAATGTTCATTCTTGATCGCATCTGCCTCTAAGCTCGATATGGCCATATATCTTGTTTTGAAAGTGCTTATTGCATGTATTTTCTACAGTTTTGTGCATTTTAATCTTGTTTCAAGAATTCCAACTCCCCTCACAACTTTTCCATCAAGCTATCGTTACATTTTTCTTTCAAGATAAAAATCTTACATTTATTGGTTTAATTCTTCACTTAGTAGTTTAATGTACATTTATGTAATCACTGCTATCATTAGGATTTAAAAAATTGATTTCCACAACTTACATAGAGCTTAAGTGGACTGCTCAAATATATTTTTCCCCAAAGCACCATTTCTTTTCATTGAGTGCTTTTGTAGAGTGTGAAGTTCACTTATAGTACACGTATTGCTTATAGCAGAAATGCTTGTTTTGCAGCCATTGCTGTTCCAGTACTGGCGAAGTAGATATAACCAGAATGAGGCTGTAAATGGGCTTTGCTCTAGCAACCAGCCCATCTCAGGTTTGAGGTGCACATAGGTAACTATATAAATCAAAGAGACCCTGGGGACTTTGAGTAGCACTAGAGTAGTCCAGACTTTGTTTAATAATCATTTTAAAATGTTTTGGGCACCCATTCCATTGTTTTACTATACCTGTTGCAAAATGTCAGGCAGGTAATACTTTCATTGTAATATAACACCCTTTTGTCTCATTAAGTCCAGAGTGCTTATAGATTGATGTTTTCACCTTTCATTAGGCTGTCCAATAGAGATTGCCCCCACTTTTACGTGGAGAAGTACTCCAGTGAGAAATGATCACTTAAAATTAATGCAGATTCTTTGTGTCATCTTTATCTCTGGTCTGATTATTATGCATGCAAATTCACTGGTTAGAGAAGTTTTTCATTAAAAAACTGTTTATTTAAATGTGAGGATATAATACCAGTCAGATGCCAATATTATAAAAACAGTTAAATTCAAGTAATTTTCACAAAGATCTTTAAAATTTTAACGATTACTTGAAAAAAATTAACTTTAAAAAATAAGAATAAAAGTGATTAACAACTAGTGATCATTTTGTTTGTAATCTTTGTAAGAAATATTATTAAAAACAGTCACCTTTATTCTCTTTCCCTTCCTTATTAAAAGTATGTGAATGCATTGGTACAGTCACTGGAATTTCTGTGAGAGTTGTTACTGTCTGTACAAGAGGCTCTTGCAAACCCCATCACATCTAGGATGGGACTAGGTTCAAGGTGCTCATGACAGATTTTTTGGTAGTGAAAATTAAAAGATGATTAAACAGGAAGTATTTTCTATTGAAATTGCTTTTGATTTTATATAAAGGCTTAAAATATAATATTCCATCACTCCATCTCTAATTTTTGGTAAGGAAATGATAAGCACTTTAAGCTGGGGTACATTTAAAATCATTACATTGAGGCAAATTCTTATAACTTGTATGTCTCTATGTCGGGTATACTGCAGCTGTACAATGTGAAACCTTCCAAGAAAGATTTATTCTACTTTTGCTTTTTCAGGATTCTGTAGCCCTGGCAAAGGAAAAGATATCAAAAAGGGCTAGAAAATGATTTATTTTCAAACATAGTCCTTGACTACTAAGCCAGATAATAGCATTAGGAAAGCTGCCACAATTTTATGAGAGGAACATAAAATAAGAGATGAACAAGCGTTGGAGTTCTCAAAGGTCCTTTCATCAGTTACCACCTTCATCCTGGAGAAAGGAGCTCTTATTTCTCCAAAGCAGGTGTATCCAATATTTTTCTATGCCAGATGTATAAAAGACATTTCATTGTTAAAATAAATATTAGAGCATTTGTGGAAAATTATTTGCAAAATACTTTGACTTTAAAGAAAAGTTTGAGAAGATAGTGTACATGAAGAGCTGTATATTTGTAGTTCTTGCTCTAAAGAGTAACTCAGTTCCTATTAGACATTACCAATTAGTATGTTAGATGGAAGATGCTATCAAAAATAACACCATTTGGATATTTAATAGATTCTGTAGAAATATCATTTTAATGTCTAATATGTTGCATTGCAAATGCAACTGTTTTCTTTTGGTACTCATCATTTGCATGCTCAGTCACTTCAGTCATGTAGTATTCTTTGAGACCCCATGGACTACAGCCTGTCAGGCTCCTCTGTCCATGGGATTCTCCAGGCAAGAATTCTGGAATGGGTTCTTGTGCCCTCCTGCAAGGGATCTTCCTGACCCAGGAGCTGAACCCACATCTCCTGTGTCTCCTGCATTTCAGGTGAACTCTACCCACTGAGCCCCCTGGGAAGGCCACTCATCATATAAGTAAGTCAAATTGCTGTTAGAAAAAAAAGGTTCAAGCATAAGAGGCAGGAATTCTGAACTTTATCTGCAAATTGGGAATAACATTTTTCCCATACATTTTTGCTGATAAATTGAATAAAATAATGTATATTAATGTGCTTTTTGATTATAAACTGTTCTGTAGATATTAATCCTAATTCCAATGTCAATTAGAATAAGCATTATTATTCTTTTAAATTCCAGTAAGTGTTCTTTATTCCAATGTGAGAGAATATTTTTTTTTTATTTCTCTACCAATTGCATGGATTTTCTGGTGAAATATGGTATCTATGCCATTTGATCACTGAAAGAGAAAAAAAAAAAAGTCAACAGAATATCTATTTTGTGTAAAGGAAAGGGAATAAAATTGGAGCTAGTCTCAGCCATCCCAGGCATTTTTCAAGAGATGGATTCATTTTTACCTATAACTAGCATTCTATTTATGATGTTATATGTTTTTTGAACAAATATAAGGAAAGATCAAGGGGTAAAATTGTTCTTTGTCTGGCTTTACTTTTGTTCTTCTATTTGGCTTTCTGGATCATTCCTCAAGGTATGAACAAGAAAACTAGCACTGACCAATTTTTCAATTAATGTATCTTTCAAGTATATAACATTATCTTAATTAACCATGATTTGAATTTATATGTTGAATTATTTCAGGGACTAAAGGATAAAATAATTATAACTCCTAAAACATATGTGTATTTGAAATTTTAACTGCTGTTTTATAAATTTAACAATTTGTATTTCTTTGGTATAAATTGTGCTATTATGGGTTCAATCAGTGTTTGAAAGAACCTAGTTTTTGTAATATCTGTGTATCAGTGTATATTTATATGTTTATCACCAAAAAACAAAAAAATTTTGACATGTACTCAGTTAAATATCTGAACATGTATTATATATACTACATGATTTTAAGCTAACCATATTTTTTTTGCTTTATACTGTTTTATTATAGCAAATTACTTTGTATTCTCTGATTTTTATCAATATATAAAGCATTACAAGATAGAGATATTTGGCCAGTTTCTTTCCTTCATCAGTTGGCAGTGCGTTTCATCTCAACTAACTGAATTTCAGTTTTGCTAAGACACTCGCAAAAAAGAAGAAAGATACTAGAACTGTTGACGATGATTATTTTCAAATGCTAAGTTTGCAGGGTGGTGGGGGCAGGGGTGGGGTGGTACAAAGGTAGCAGTAGAACCAAACCCGGAATTATCTAGAACATCTAGGGAATATTTAAGAATTTTTTTCCCAAGCAGGTGTGAGCAATTATCCAAGCTTCATAAACATGTGTCTATAGTCCAGCTTTCTCTGTTTGCATTTTCTTTCTACAAATCAAGGGATGCTGCAGAAGGGTCATTTCTGGGGCAGGAAGGCTGAGCATGCTACTTTACATATCCACACACAAAGCAAGACTCTGGACCTGCAGACATTTCCCATTATGCTTCTGGGTGTGAAGTAAATCCTGAAGGACTTAAGTGTGTTCTCACCCCTGGTAAGCAGCAGACGGAATTTGGGTGGCCTGGCTGTGTCTGGGCCTCCTGCTGTTGGCTGCAATCTTTCTTGTAGACACTGATGAAGGGCATGAGGTCAACAGTGGCTTTAAATCTTCATAAAATAAAGACAAGTGTGACTGAAGTTTGGTTTGGCCTGCTCAAGTAACAGAAAGGAGGCCAGAAATGTTTTGTACAACATTTTTTTGTACAAACTTTCTGTCCTCACAAAGAGACAAAGAATTTAACACTGGACTGGGACAAAAGGACTTGGCCCCAAAGGGAAGTTTCTGAAAATTATTCTCAATGAAAAATTGATTTATACTCAAATAATCCTTTCAGTGCTCACTATAAGAATGACTTCTTCAAAGACTGCAAAGCTAGCTCCTGCCGTGACAGCAGTTTTGGTTGGGGTCTTTCTTTATGACTTTTGACAAAATTCACCATATAGCTCGACTTCACCAAAGAGATTGGCATACATATAATTTCTTCATACAATTAAGATGCTCCTCCTTAAACAAAAGCTAGGTCTAAAGCATCTAGTAATTAACTATGTTGGACTTCCTCTTGAGTTCTTCTGTGTTTTACTGACTCGTTTCTTCATGCATATTTTGACCATAAATTTGATCTCATTGAAACTGAACAAAAATACCAAACTGATCATAACTCACTGTAACAATTTAAGTTGATATAACTAGTTGGTGTCAGTTGATAGATTTAAAAATGATTATCATTTTATTTGTCGAATTAAGGTTTCAGTTATTTTTTTCCTCTCTCTTATCCTAAATTAATTAAATTCTTATCATGATTCCACCAAAGTTAGAGCCTCTGGAATGTGTTATTCAGTTCAGTTCAGTTCAGTCGCGCAGTCGTGTCCGACTCTTTGCGACCCCATGAATCGCAGCACTAACAAAAGCTAGGTCTAAAGCATCTAGTAATTAACTATGTTGGACTTCCTCTTGAGTTCTTCTGTGTTTTACTGACTCGTTTCTTCATGCATATTTTGACCATAAATTTGATCTCATTGAAACTGAACAAAAATACCAAACTGATCATAACTCACTGTAACAATTTAAGTTGATATAACTAGTTGGTGTCAGTTGATAGATTTAAAAATGATTATCATTTTATTTGTCGAATTAAGGTTTCAGTTATTTTTTTCCTCTCTCTTATCCTAAATTAATTAAATTCTTATCATGATTCCACCAAAGTTAGAGCCTCTGGAATGTGTTATTCAGTTCAGTTCAGTTCAGTCGCGCAGTCGTGTCCGACTCTTTGCGACCCCATGAATCGCAGCACGCCAGGCCTCCCTGTCCATCACCAACTCCTGGAGTTCACTCAGACTCGCATATACATAGTTTGATTATAGAAGCAAATACTTTTCAGCTATTAAGAAAAGAAAAAGTTGAAATAATTACTTATCTGGATTGAGATAGATGACCAGATCCTATATACTCTTTTTTTTTTTTTTTTTTCAACCTTGGCTAAACCTGTGATGCTGATCAAAAGCTTTCACAAAGACTACCTTGGAAGCAACATCATAGATAAGTGCTGTGATCACAAAGATGATTGAGTATGCTTTCATTATCCTACTTAATCTCATTTCCTGCTTGGAACAACTGAAATTTTTTGTTGAAGGAAGAGGTGGGAAGTGGAACTTTCATAGTAAGTCGCACATTGTACATCCTCAGAATAGTTGTTGAACAAATGTAAAATCCCTCTAAAAAATACTCTAATTGCCACATCATACATCAGAACACAGACAGTCATGTTAATAGAGGTATATAAAAAAATCGGTGTCCAAATACAAAAATATTTCATCTTTACGTGGGTTATGTAATTGTAGTAGACAGTTAGGAATACAGACATTTAGGAAATTAAGATTCTGGGGCAAGTTGTACAGTAGAAAGGTATATTTGAGTTTTGTAAAAAGAAAAAAAAATATTTCAGCACTTCATATCAGATTTGAAAGCACTGTCATGGGAGCCATTTAAAAGGTGGCAGGGAGTGGAGGTGAAGGAAAATCAAACAGGAAAAAAGCCAACTGATAATAGTCATGTTTGGATTTTTTACCTATACTAAAGTAAAAATTAAAGATTATTTTATCAGGATATTTAAAACAATTTGGTTTCATTACCATTATTTTACTGACCCTTGTCCATGGATTTATTTTTAATGTAAAGTACAATAATAAATTTATATACCATTACTAAAGTCAAGTCTTATAAAGCTTCTAAATTTTTTTTAAAACAAATTTACAGTTAGGAACAGTAAGTATAATATTTTTATTGGTTTTTATTTTTTTAATTTTCATTGAAATGTAGTTGATTTACAATGTGTTAATTTTAGGTGTACAGCAAAGTGATTCAGTTGTGTGTGTGTGTGTGTGTTTGTGTGTGTTTGTGTGTGTATGTATTGGGTTGACCCAAAAGTTCATTTGAGTTTTACGTAAGATATTAATTGACTTTTTGACCAAATCTTCTCTTGCTCTCTCTTTTCATGTGCCTTTTGGCCATTTATATGTCTCCTTTGGAGAAATGTCTGAAGGCTTTTGAAATATTGACTTAAGAGCATGATATATTTTATGACACTTTGTAGTGACCATAACAACAGAGGAGGCTCATATTTTTGTAGCTGTCACTCATTATACAATGTATTTCTATTACTGGCTTGACATGAGTTGTGTCAGATAGCTTCAGATGAGGAGGACAATAGATGATCCGAACCTGCAATCTCTGTCTTTGAGATACTTATAGCAATCAAAAAATTGCAAACTACCACTGTGGGCTTAGGCACAAAGCAAAGTTTATTGAAGCAAAGATACCCTCTCAGACGGGCTTCCCAGGTGGCTAAGCAGTAAATAATCCAACTGCCAACCAAAAGAGGCTTGTTCGATCCCTGGGTCAGGAAGACCCCTTGGAGAAGGAAATGGAAACCACTCCATTATTCTTGCCTGGAAAATTCCATGGGCAGAGGAGCTTGGCAGGCTGCATTCCATGGGATAACAAGAGCTGGACACAGTTTAGCAACTGAACAACAGCAACAACAACACTCTCAGAGGGAGGCAGGGCTGTTTCTGCAAAGTAAAACCAACCCTCCCATACAGGCTTAAAGGAGTTGTTCTGGGAGGAAGCAGGTGTGACCATAGATGAGTGACAGGAGATTGCTATTTGAATGACTCTGCTGAGTTCTGTAACAACTTATTATTGCATATGCCTTCACCCTTGATTTCTTAAGAAATGCTCACCGTTGGGGAGGGCAAAGCCACATACATATTTCTTTATAATGTTGGTATAATGAGTGTGGGTTTACTAGAGATTATACACCTGTCTAGTCTGGGCATGTGTAGCCCATAGAAGTTGTCTTGTGTTACAATGCTCCCTCTTTATAAGCTGCCCACCACTTGACCATAGTTTTGCCTGTCCTGGTGAGAGTGTAACAGGCAGGAAGGCCAGGGATCTCCAAACGGAGGAAATAGGCTGCAAGTGTCAGACATTTTTATTCTCTTAAGTGGCAGGAGGAAACAAACTAGTGATAATTTTTTTCCTTCTCTATACAAATTTAAAAGGAGATTTCTCTTAAAATACTGTGTTGCCATAATGATACCTGGTTTCACCTGAAGTTAACTATTCACAAACCTTGAGTTAACCAATGCATTTTTCTTATGGAAATGTTTGTCTTCAGCTATGTTAATGTACTATGCATTTACCCCAAACTCTGTCTTCAAGTTGGTTCCGCCTAATGGCTCAGAACCTACTTGGCAAACCAGTATGTTATACTCAGACATTGTTCCCCTAATCTATGCAAATGAAACTATTTGTATAGTAATCTTCCCTTCTACAAGATTCAAGTCAATCATTGTATGGCCCGGGATGAATCCTCTGGTGCCAAGATTATCCCAAAACACATCTTATGGATGAGGGGCCTGGTGCCATTCTGAGTTTTAAGACATTCTTTTCTTTCATTAACATACTACTAGTGACTATATAACATCCAGCTGAAGACTAGCAGGGGGGTACTCTTTCTGACACCTTCTGATGGCTATGTCAGAAGCTTTCTGTATCTCCTTTATACTTTAGTAAAACTTTATTACACAAAAGCTCTGAGTGATCAAGCCTTGCCTCTGGCCCCAGATTGAATTCTTCTCCTCCGGAGGCCAAGAATCCCGGTGTCTTTTTGTTCAGCAACAAAGTTTCATCTTGGGGAGTCATCCAGGATCCTTTAGGACAAGGTAAAGATTCTTGTGGAGAAGGCAACGGCAACCCACTCCAGTACTCTTGCCTGGAAAATCCCATGGATGGAGGAGCCTGGTGGGCTGCAGTCCATGAGGTCGTGAAGAGTCGGACACGACTGAGACTTCACTTTCACTTTTCACTTTCATGCATTGGAGAATGAAATGGCAACCAACTCCAGTGTTCTTGCCTGGAGGATCCCAGGGACTGGGGAGCCTGGTGGGCTGCAGTCCATGGGGTCGCACAGAGTCGGACACGACTGTAGCGACTTAGCAGCAGCAGCAGCTGCAAAATTCTTGGAGCTCTAATTCTTTGTTCTCCTAGCAAATACGTTTTCTGCTGTACTTTACTAACTCTAAGATGTTCTTGTGTGAATGAATGAAACACCCTGTGCGAAGCAAATGAGGAGCCCTGCTCTGTGGTTCCACAGTGATCTCATATGGCTTATGGCAAAAACCTGTCAGGGGTTTATACCAATCTGCCAATGCCAAGAGGCACCCAATGTCTCCTTCCAGGACTGACCATAAATGGGCAAATTTTGTGGACCAAATTCTCCCTTCTCGGTCACCCTTTTTGGTCTCTTTGACCATTTTGTAACTCCTTGGAAATTAGAAGCACTAACCTAATCTATCAGATCATAGACTTTCAAGGGACTTGTGATCTATGCTGTTACTGCATACCATGACTTAGGTCCCAAACTTGGATTGGTAGTCAGAAAGTGCCTAGCCTCGCTAGGAATCAAAAGTTCAAGGTCAAGAGAGGGTCTCCAGATGGTTGGGGCATAACTAGACTATTCCCCTCTTGTCTTTAGCCACCATCACCTCTTTGCTGCTACTGTCAGGGAGAGATCCGAGATGGTTGGGGTGTGACTTGGTTATTCCTCTGTAAAAAAAAAAAAAAAAATCCTTATTTTTTTCCTGCCTATGTCACGTCCTTTCTGCTAATGTCGACTACCTAACATTTCTATTTTTCACATCTGTGAATTAAATCTTAAGATAACTTCATCATGTGGTAAAGCTGAAATAATATATGTAAATTGCATAACCAATATTTGATGCTTTCTAAATTGTAACTCTGGTCATTCATAGCCATCACCATCTTCTTTTTTAAATGTCAAAGAAAATATTTTCATTGTATTTTATTCTTGTTATTTTTTAAAGTCTGACTCTATATACACATACATATGGGCTTCCCAGGTGGCATTAGTGGTAAAGAATCTGCCTGCCAATTCAGGAGACATAAGAGCCATGCGTTTGATTCCTGGATCAGGAAGATCCTATGAGGAAGGAAATGGCAATTCACTCCAGTATTCTTTCTGGAAAATTCCATGGACAGAAGAGCCTGGTGGGCTGCAGTCCATGTGGTCGCCAAGAGTGGGACATGACTGAGCATGTGCACACACACACACACACACACACACATACACATAAATATTGCATCCTCTGAATTCCTTGACATGTCTGTCTCTAAATCTTTTTCTTCTCTGTTTCTAGTTCTCCGATTGAAATTGCCAAATTTAGTATAGTTTAGATGTAGCTGAACCCCACTATATAGTATAGGGATATGAGAGTAAGTAAGGTTCTTCGTTTTTATTATTTTCTGGAGTGATTCACAGTCAATGACAACATAAGTCCTGTTTCTTGCCCTTAAATGATAGCATATAACATAGTTTGGTTATCTTTTTTTCCCTTCCTGAAGTGAATTACCTCCCATTTACTTATCTCAAACTCAAACCTTTCTAGAAATTCTCAGGTGGTGCTAGAGGTAAAGAATCCACCTGCCAAGGCAGGAGATGTAAGAGACACAGATTGCATCCCCAAGTTAGGAAGATCCTCTGGAGGAGGGCATGGCAACTCAGTCCAGTGATTCTTGCTTGGAGAATCCTATGGACAGAGGAGCCTGGCAGGCTACAGTCCATAGGGTTACAAAGAGTCGGACATGATGAAGTTACTTAGCACGCATGCACGCAAACTTTTCTTGGAGATTATCTGATGCTTTTTGTCAACTAAAACAGTCATGTTGTAGCTTCTTATGGTTTAACACACTCAAATAAAGTGCCATTTTTTCCTTTGGCTCTGTGCCATTTAAATTACAGGAGAGATAGGAAGCAAATCCATTTAAAAATACACTGTTATGCAGGCTTCCTGAAGATTTGTCCTAAAATAATTTAACAAAAGAGTATCTCCCAATAGAATATAAGGCTACATTTGTGCTATCCCTTGAGGAATACTGTGACTCCTCCCCTATCCTCATCTACTCTCAGTCACACTTAAAAATGGCTCCGTTCTTAACGTTTTGTACAGTGAGTGTCTAAAGCAAATTTTAGAATGCTTTAATCCTGATGGCTTTCCCAAGTTCAAGAGAACCTTACTAATCATCAAAGACACAGATTAAATATCATTTTCTCTGGGAGCACCTCCTTGATTCCTTGAGGCAATTAAACCTCATTCTCCCTCTGTTCCCTGCTCACACTTTAGTTGTAGCATCGGATTAAAATACTTGTCCTCACAATAGTTAACACAGTGCCTAGAAGGAAAATGCTCAATATATGTGTGAACAAATTTTAAAAAATGAATGAGCCAAATGCTTAAGGTAAAGCTTTTATCTTAAGCTTAAAAAAACCTCGGCAGGAAATTCTTAATAAGATCTGTATGTGAGTTGATTTGTTAAGAATGAATGGTTGTGAGGAGTGAATGAAGTGGAAAGATGTTTCTGATCCAAATGAGAGGGGAGTTCTCTGTTGAAGAGAAGTATAGAAAGACAGGTAGATAATTCTTACAGTTTTACTTAGAGTCAACTATACATCTGCATATCTAATCATGAGAAATTATTCATGAAATTACTCAGAAATTATTCACCTTCAGTTCAGTTCAGTTCAGTCGCACAGTCGTGTCTGACTCTTTGTGAACCCATGAATCGCAGCACGCCAGATCTCCCTGTCCATCACCAACTCCTGGAGTTCACTCAGACTCACGTCCATCGAGTCAGTGATGCCATCCAGCCAACTCATCCTCAGTCATCCCCTTCTCCTCCTGCCCCCAATTCTTCCCAGCATCAAAGTCTTTGCCAATGAGTCAACTCTTCGCATGAGGTGGCCAAAGTACTGGAGCTTCAGCTTTAGCATCATTCCTTCCAAAGAAATCCCAGGGTTGATCTCATTCAGAATGGACTGGTTGGATCTCCTTGCAGTCCAAGGGACTCTCAAGAGTCTTCTCCAACACCACAGTTCAAAAGCATCAATTCTTTGGCGCTCAGCCTTCTTCACAATCCAACTCTCACTTCTATACATGACCACAGGAAAAACCATAGCCTTGACTAGACGGACTTTAGTCGGCAAAGTAATATCTCTGCTTTTGAAATACTATCTAGGTTACTCATGACTTTTCTTCCAAGGAGTAAGCGTCTTTTACTTTCATGGCTGTAGTCACCATTTGCAGTGATTTTGGAC
>SJXQ01009735.1:0-41004 GCA_006408695.1 Aepyceros melampus
ATAAATAGATAACCAACACTTATTCTGAACTCCCCAAATCCTTCACAATCAAGGTAACTGTTTATTTTATTAAACTTTAGACATAAGCATCCCCCCTCCACAGCTCCTTACTCACAAAACTATGCATACTTGTACACATATAATGGAGGAGGAAATGGCAACCCATTCCAGCATTCTTGCCTGGAAAATCCCATGACAGAGAAGCCTGAGGAGGCTAAACTCCATGGGGTCACAAAGAGTCAGACAAGACTGAGTGACTGAGCATAAAGCCATTCAAATGCAAGGATGACTATATATTGTCTGAGGATATATACCTATGCTTATTTATTAATCATCATAAGTGTGACTTATGATGTTCTCATAATGATATGATATATCAGTAATAACCAAGATTTTAACACTTGCAGAGTGGTTGTATTTCCTAAAAATTATCTCAATTAGAATTCATGTAGTTGAGAACACATTTTTACTTTTCTTCTTTCAATAGCTAGTATTCAACTTTTCTTACCTGACTCTACTTTGTATTTTATTAATTTCTTAAAGTATCTGCCATTATAGGACTTCCCAGGTAAGTCAGCAGTAAAGAATCTGCCTGCCAATATAGGAGATGAGGGTTTGATCCCTGGGTGGGGAAGATCCCCTGGAGAAAGAGATGACAGTACACTCCAGTATTCTTGCCTGGAGAATTCCATGGACAGAGGAGCTATAATACATGGATTTGCAAGAGTAAGACATGACTTAGTGACTGAAACATCAATGACAAATCCTCCATTATATCATAGATTTTGCTATTCTCTGTAGGACAGAGAGGAGTGAGTGAAGTCACTCAGTCATGTCCGACTCTGCCACACCATGGACTGTAGCCTAACCAGGTTCCTCCATCCATAGGATTTTCCAGGCAAGAATACTGGAGTGGGTTGCCATTTCCTTCTCCAGGAGATCTTCCCAACCCAGTGGTTGAACACAGGTCTTCCTCATTGTAGGCAGATGCTTTATCATCTGAGCCACCAGGGAAGAGGACAGAGATACATATGTATTAATATGTTTTAATAAATCTCTCTCTTTAACTGGCTAAATCTATAGAGCCACCATGACACATATAATGGAGGAGGAAGTGGCAACCAACTCCAGCATTCTTGCCTGGAAAATCCCATGACAGAGAAGCCTGAGGAGGCTAAACTCCGTGGGGTCACAAAGAGTCAGACAAGACTGAGTGACTGAGCATAAAGCCATTCAAATGCAAGGATGACTATATATTGTCTGAGGATATATATCTATGCTTATTTATGAATCATCATAAGTGGGACTTATGATGTTCTCATAATGATATGATATATCAGTAATAACCAAGATTTTAACACTTGCAGAGTGGTTGTATTTCCTAAAAATTATCTCAGTTAGAATTCATGTAGTTGAGAACACATTTTTACTTTTCTTCTTTCAATAGCTAGTATTCAACTTTTCTTACCTGACTCTACTTTGTATTTTATTAATTTCTTAAAGTATCCGCCATTATAGGACTTACCAGGTAAGTCAGCAGTAAAGAATCTGCCTGCCAATGCAGGAGATGAGGGTTTGATCCCTGGGTGGGGAAGATCCCCTGGAGAAAGAGATGACAATACACTCTAGTATTCTTGCCTGGAGAATTCCGTGGACAGAGGAGCTATAATCATGTGACTTATGATGTTCTCATAATGATATGATATATCAGTAATAACCAAGATTTTAACACTTGCAGAGTGGTTGTATTTCCTAAAAATTATCTCAATTAGAATTCATGTAGTTGAGAACACATTTTTACTTTTCTTCTTTCAATAGCTAGTATTCAACTTTTCTTACCTGACTCTACTTTGTATTTTATTAATTTCTTAAAGTATCTGCCATTATAGGACTTCCCAGGTAAGTCAGCAGTAAAGAATCTGCCTGCCAATATAGGAGATGAGGGTTTGATCCCTGGGTGGGGAAGATCCCCTGGAGAAAGAGATGACAGTACACTCCAGTATTCTTGCCTGGAGAATTCCATGGACAGAGGAGCTATAATACATGGATTTGCAAGAGTAAGACATGACTTAGTGACTGAAACATCAATGACAAATCCTCCATTATATCATAGATTTTGCTATTCTCTGTAGGACAGAGAGGAGTGAGTGAAGTCACTCAGTCATGTCCGACTCTGCCACACCATGGACTGTAGCCTAACCAGGTTCCTCCATCCATAGGATTTTCCAGGCAAGAATACTGGAGTGGGTTGCCATTTCCTTCTCCAGGAGATCTTCCCAACCCAGTGGTTGAACACAGGTCTTCCTCATTGTAGGCAGATGCTTTATCATCTGAGCCACCAGGGAAGAGGACAGAGATACATATGTATTAATATGTTTTAATAAATCTCTCTCTTTAACTGGCTAAATCTATAGAGCCACCATGGTTAATTATTTGGCAGATTTTTGCAGCAACGCATTGGCTGGAATTGATATGTCAGCTAAAATTTTTTAATTATTTTACTTAAGTCATAATCATAGGCCATTGTATAATTTAATTTTCACAGTCAGTAGCCATATTAGTTAATAATGTTTGTACTTGAGTTTTTTAATTTAATCATTGAATGTCAGGCAAAGACATTATAATATTTATATCTGCAAGAAATCTGTCTACTCTAAAAACATCTTTTTTATAAATTTTCTGATCACTTAATCACAGTTTATAGAGGAAATGGCAGATACTGATTCAACACTAATATTACTTGGTAAGATATTCTGGCTTGCATATAATAATAACATACTTTACTCAGACTTCTTGGATGTACTCTAAAATAAGATGTGTATTACTCTCTTAAAGTATTACTAAGTCTCCTTTCAAGATGGAATCTTCATATTTTCATGCCTTATTTTGATGTGAAAAGTTATTGATCTGGTGCTTATACTAGTTTCAAGAGCTCAGTAATTACTTTTTGGGATTTGAATCCAGGGTTGTTGAGGGTCTGGCAATGAATGAGGCAAGAGGGCATATGACAAGAGGATTGTTCTACATCAAACATTTTTTACAGGATAATTGTGTGAACAAAGGGCATGTAAAAGAGTAATGGGGAGATTCATTTTCAATTTTATTTATAAGTATATTACAATATTGCATTTCAATGTTACTATAGATTGGGCACATAGTTGGCCATGGTCTATAGCATTGCTATATGAAAGGGAGGCAGTGACGAAGAAAAGGAAGATCATTAGCTAATCCTAACATTTTCTTTTAATGTGCACAGTGGTCACTAAAGGGTTATCAACATCCCGATGGGGGAAGGGGAGAGGGTATTATATTTATTGTTCAAGGAAAAGGTCTCTTAGTTGATTATCATCTGTCCCAACTTAGCTAACACTTATTGTTCTACTAGGAGAATCAAGGGCAAATGTATTTTTATTTTTCTTAAAGGGATTAGACATAAATATTTATGAATAGTATTATGCAAAATAGATAATAAATGTCTTTACAGGAAAAATATTTTTATATAAATCCTTGGTAAAGAAAAATAGTAGAATGATGTTGTGAAAGTAATCTTTCAGAGACTCATAAAAAAATTTTTCAATGCTTACCACATGAAAGGGGCTTCCCAGGTGGTACTAATGGTAAAGAAAATGCCTGCCAATTCAGGAGCCAAGACACAGGAGGTGAAGTTCAATCCCTGTGTCAAGAAGATCCCCTGAAGGAGGGTATGGCAACCCACTCCAGTATTCTTGCCTAAAGAGTCCATGGACAGAGGGGCCTAGGAATCTATAGTCTATAAGGTAGCAAAGACTCAGACATGACTGAACTGACTTAACATGCATGCACACACCACATGCAGTTGCATAGTTTAAAAACTAGATATTGAAAGTTACTGTATATATATATATATATGTACAATATTCATCACAAAATAGGAAAACCATATGAAATCAGTTCAGTTCAGTCGCTCAATAATGTCTGACCCTTTGTGACCCCATGGACTGCAGCCCACAAGGCCTCCCTGTCTATCAAAAACTCCTGGAGTTTATGCAAACTTATGTCCATTGAGTTGGTGATGCCACCCAATCATCTCATCCTCTATCGTCCCCTTCTCCTCCCACTTTCAATCTTTCCCAGCATCAGAATCTTTTCCAATGAGTCGTTTCTTCCCATCAGGTGGCCAAAGTATTGGAGTTTCAGCATCAGTCCTTCCAATGAATATTCAGGACTGATTTCCTTCAGAATGGACTGGTTGGATCTCCTTGCAGTCCAAGGGACTCTCAAGAGTCTTTTCCAACACCACAATTTAAAAGCATCATTTCTTTGGCACTCAGCTTTCTGTATATTCCAACTCTCACATTCATACATGACTACTGGAAAACCAAAGCTTTAACTAGGTGGACCTTTGTTGTCAAAGTAATATCTCTGCTTTTTAATATGCTGTCTAGGTTGGTCAGAACTTTTGTTTCAAGGAGCATGCATATTTTAATTTCATGGCTGCAATCACCATCTACGTGATTTTGGAGCCCCCCAAAATAAAGTCTGTCACTGATTCCACTGTTTCCCCATCTATTTGCCATGAAGTGATGGGACCAGAGCCATAATTTTAGTTTTAAGAATGTTGAGTTTTAAGCCAACTTTTTCACTCTCCTCTTTCTCTTTCATAAAGAGGCTCTTTAGCTCTTTGCTTTCTGCCATAAGGATGGTGTCATCAGCATGTCTGAGGTTATTGATATTTTTCTGGGAATCTTCATTCCAGCTTGTGCTTCATCCAGCCCAATGTTTCTCATGATGTACTCTGCATATAAGTTAAATAAGCAGGATGACAGTATATAGCCTTGACATATTTCTTCCCCAATTTAGAACTAGTCTGTTGTTCCATGTCCAGTTCTAACTGTTTCTTCTTGACCTGCATACAGATTTCTCAGGAGGCAGTCAGGTGGTCTGGTATTCCCATCTCTTTCAGAATTTTCCACTTGTTGTGATCCACACAGTCAAAGCCTTTGGCACAGTTGATAAAGCAGAAGAAGATATTTTTCTGGAATTCTCTTGTTTTTCTGATGATCCAACGGATGTTGGCAATAGGATGTCTGGTTCCACTACCTTTTCTAAATCCAGCTTGAACATCTGAAAGTTCATGCTTTGTGTATTGCTGAAGCCTGGCTTGGAGAATTTTAAGCATTACTTTACTAGCATGTGAAATGAGTGCAATTATGCAGTGGTTAGATTATTCTTTGGCATTGCCTTTCTATGGGACAGATATGAAAACTTATTTTTTTCCAGTCCAGTGGCCATGGCTGAGTTTTCCAAATTTGCTGGCATATTGAGTGCAGCACTTTCACAGCATCATCTTTCAGGATTTGAAATAGCTCAACTGGAATTCCATCACCTCCACTAGCTATGTTCGTAATGATGCTTCCTAAGGCCCATTTGAATTTGCATTCCAGAATGTTTAGCTCTAGGTGAGTGGTCACACCATCATGATTATCTGTGACATGAAGATCTTTTTTATATACTTCTTCTGTGTATTCTTGCCACCTCTTCTTAATATCTTCTGCTTCTGTTAGGCTCATACCATTTCTATCCTTTATTGTGCCCATGTTTGCATAAATGTTCCTTTGATATCTCTAGTTTTCTTAAAGAGGACTCTAGTCTTTCCCATTCTATTGTTTTCCTCTGTTTCTTTGGATTGCTCTCTGAGGAAGGCTTTCTTATCTCTCCTTGCTATTCTTTGGAACTCTGCATTCAAATAGGTATATATTCCTTTTCTCCTTTGCCTTTCACTTATCTTCTTTTCATGGCTATTTATAAGGCCTCCTCAGACAACCATTTTGCCTTTTTGCATTTATTTTTCTCGGGGAAGGTATTGATCTCTGTCTCCTCTACAATGTCAGAAACCTCCATCCATAGTTCTTCAGGCACTCTATCAGCTCTAATCCCTTGAATCTATTTATCACTTCCACTGTATAATCATAATGTGTTTAATATAGGTTATACCTGAAAGGTCTAGTGCTTTTCCCTATCTTCTTCAACTTAATTCTGAATTTAGCAATTAGGAGTCTTGAACTCCTTATTGAAGAGCTCCCAGTCTTGTTTTTCCTGACTGTATAGAGCTTCTCCATCTTTGGCTGCAAAGAATATAAACAACCTGATTTCAGTGTTGACCATCTGGTGATGTCCATGTGTAGAGTCTTCTCTTGTGTTGTTGGAAGAGGATGTTTGCTATGACCAGTGCATCCTCTTGGCAAAAGTCTATTAGCCTTTGCCGTGCATCATTTTGTACTCCAAGGCCAAATTTGCCTGTTTCTCAGATGTTTCTTGACTTCCTACTCTTGCATTCCAGTCCCCTATAATGAAAAGGGCATCTTCTTTGGGTGTTAGTTCTCGAAGGTCTTGTAGGTCTTTCTAGAACCGTTCAACTTCAGCTTCTTCAGCATTACCAGTCGGGACATAGACTTGGATAACTGTAATATTGAATGGTTTGCCTTGGAAATGAACAGAGATCATTCTGTCATTTTTGAGATTGCATCCAAGTACTGCATTTCAAACTCTTTTGTTGACTATGATGGCTACTTCATTTCTTCTAGGGGACTCTTGCCCACAGTAGTAGATATAATGGTCTAGTTAAATTCACCCATTCTAGTCTATTTTAGTTCACTGATTCCTAAAATGTCAATGTTCACTCCTGCTATCTCCTGTTTGACCCACTTCCAATCTGCCTTGATTCATGGACCTAACATCCCAGGTTCCTATGCAGTAGTGCTCTTTACAGCATTGGACTTACTTCCATCACCAGCCACATCCACAACTGGGTGTTGCTTTTGCTTTGGCTCTGTCTCATCATTCTTTCTGGAGTTAGTTCTCCAGTAACACATTGGGAACCTACTGACCTGGGGAGTTCTTCTTTCAGTGTCCTATCTTTTTGCCTTTTCATACTGTTCATGAGGTTGTCTTTTCTTTAAAATTTTTTTTTTTTTTACTTTATTTTACTTTACATTACTGTATTGGTTTTGCCATACATTGACATGAATCTGTCCCGGGTGCACATAAGTTCTCAATTCCAAACCTCCCCCCTCACCTCCCACCCCACATCAACTCTCTGGATCATCCCCGTGCACCAGTCCCAAGCATCCTGTATCCTGCATTGAACATAGACTGGTGATTTATTTCTTACATGATAGTATACATGTTTCAGTGCCATTCTCCCAAATCATCCCACTCTCTCCCTCCCCCCCCCCCATTTCATGAGGTTTTCAAGGCAAGAATATTGAAGTGGTTTGCCATTCCCATCTCCAGTGAACCATGTTTTGTCAGAACTCTTCACCATGACCCATCCATCTTAGGTGGCCCTACATGGCATGGCTCATAGTTTCACTGAGTTAGACAAGGCTGTGGCCCATGTGATCAGATTGGTTAGCTTTCTGTGATTGTGGTTTTCAGTCTGTCTGCCCTCTGATGGAGAAGGATAAGAGGCTTATGGAAGCTTCCTCATGGGAGAGACTGACTCAGGGGGATATTTTAATCAAAATAGTTTATTACTTATTAGATTATGTTATGTATAAATATTAACATAAATTGATGAATGATTTATCTTTGCAGGTGGCACTAGTGGTGAAGAATCTGCCTGCCAATGCAGGAGACATGAGACACGAATTGGATCCCTGAGTCAGGAAGATCCCCTGCAGGAGGACATGGCAACCCACTCCTGTATCCTTGCCTGGAGAATCCCTGGCAGGCTACAGTCCATAGGGTTGCAAAGAGTAAGACCAGATGAAGCAACTTAGCATTCACACACACACACACAACACATTTGATACCCATAGATTACTTGTATGATAGATTGTGAATCTTAAAATACGCCTGGAGTTTTATATTTTTTAAATTAATTTTTATTTTTTAGTTTGTTTTGCTTTACAATACTGTATTCATTTTGCTATACATTGACATGAATCAGCCACGAGTGTACATGAACTCCCAATCCCGACCCTCACCTCCCCCCTCCCGCCCCACATCATCTCTCTGGATTATCCCCGTGCATCAGTCCCAAGCATCCTGCATCCTGCATCGAACAGGAGTTTTAAATTGTTGGTGTCAAAGACTTGGCCATTACTTTCTTCTGCATAGTGAGTGAACAGGGAATTTTTTATTTGGGGTTAGATATAAAACATTCATTACAATCCCAAAGAAGGACAGTGCCAAAGAATGTTCAAACTACCACACAATTGCACTCATTTCACATACTAGTAAGGTAATGCTCAAAATCCTTCAAGTTAGGCTTCAATAGTACATGAACCAAGAACTTCCAGATATACAAACAGGATTTAGAAAAGGCAGAGAAACCAGAGATCAAACTGCCAACACCTGTTGGATCATAGAAAAAGGAAGATAATTACAGAAAAACATTTATTTCTGCTTTGTTGACTATACTAAAGCCTTTAATTGTGTGGGTCACAACAAACTGTGTAAAATTCTTTAAGAGACAGGAATGCCAGACTATCTTATTGGCCTCCTGAGAAACCTCCATGCAGGTTAAGAAGCAATGGTTAGAGCCAGACATGGAACAACTAACTGACTGGTTGCAAATTAGGAAAGGAGTATGTCAAGGCTGTATATTATCACCCTGCTTATTTAGCTTATATGCAGAGTACATCAATATGAACTGCTGAGATGGATGAAGCTCAAGCTGGAATCAAGTTTGCTGGGAGAATGATTGATAACCTCAGATATGCAGATGATACCACCCTTATGGCAGAAGGTGAAGAGGAACTAAGAGCATCTTGATGAAGGTGAAACTGGATCGTGAAAAAGCTGACTTACCACTCAACATCATAAAACTAAGATCATGGCATCTAGTCCCATTATTTCAAATCAAATAGATGCGGAAACAATGAAAACAGTGACAGACTTTATTTTTTTGAGCTTGAAAATCACTGTGGATGGTTACTACAGCCTTGAAATTAAAAGATGCTTGCTCCTTGAAAGTAGAACTATGACAAACACAGACAACATATTAAAAAGCAGAGACATCACTTTGCCAACAAAGGTATGTAAAGTCAAATCTATGGTTTTTCCAGTAATCATGTTCAGATGTGACAGCTGGACTGTAAAGAATGCCGAGCACTGAAGAATTGATGCTTTCAAACTGTGGTGATGGAGAAGACTCTAAGAGTCCCTTGGACTGCAAAGAGATCAAACTCATCAATTCTAAAAAACATCAGTCCTGAATATTTATTGGAAGGACTGATGATGAAGGTGAAGCTCCAATACTTTGGCCAACTAATGTGAAGAGCCAACTCATTGGAAAAGACCCTGATGCTGGGAAAGATTGAAGGCAGGAAAAGAAGGGAATAACAGTGGATGAGATGGTTGGATGGCATCGCTGACTCAATGGATATGAGTTTGAGCAGACTCAGGAAAATGGTAAAGGACAGGGAAGTCCATGGGGTTGCAAAGAGTCAGACATGATTGAGTGACTGAACAACAACTAAAATGCAAAATTTCTTTTGTAGTCAAGAACATGCTTGGCCACAAACTAAAGAGAAGATTCCATGAGAGGAAAGAATGATTCTTGCAGCTCTTGTGCGTCATTGTAGAGTATGAAAGTAACACAGTAAGCATCCCAAGTGTTTTTCAACATGTACACAGTACTGTTTAGAATTTGGAATTAGTGCATTTGATCATCAGTTTCTCTATTTTCCCCACTAGGTGCAACATATTAAGACCTGAACTCTGCTGTGCTTTAAGTTATTTCAAACACCCCACCCCCTCCTCCATGATGTAAGGTAGTGTAATGCTTTCTGTAAGTTTTGGTATGACTTACCTTACATTGTCCACAGAGAAACAGCCTTGTAAAGTGGATACATGGACTCTTTTCCCAAATCTTAGATACAAAGAGACTATTCTTTCACACTAATATTCTCTCAGAAAAACTACTGTACACAAGTGCAAGGATTTATTATTAGCAAATGTAAAATCTAAAAAATAAATTAGCAACCACACACACAAGAAATACAAAGTGGTATATTAATTTTCTCCTTTAAGATGGATTACTTTAACTATGTCATGACTTCAATACATTTAAAACTAAATTCTTTCACCCAAATTAATTATATTTATTGAAAGTTTGAGTGAGTGAGTGAAGTCGCTCAGTCGTGTCCGACTCTTTGTGACCCCGTGAGCTGTAGCCCACCAGGCTCCTCCGTCCTTGGGATTCTCCAGGCAGGGATACTGGAGTGGGTTGCCATTTCCTTCTCCATGGGAACTTCCCGACCCAGGGATTGAACCCAAGTCTCCTGCACTGCAGTCAGACGCTTTAACCTCTGAGCCACCAGGGAAGCTTGTGAAGTGGTTTTCAATCGAGAGGCAACGTAGGTCGTAGGCAGAAATGGCAAACGCAAGTCACATCACTCAACTGCTTGGCGCTGCCAGTGACTCAGATGGGTGGCAGGTTGTCCTGAAACGCAGATAGAGAGAAGGAGAGGAAACATCTCCCGAGACGGTGAGAAACAGGTGATGCCAGACCTGCTCCAGGATCAAGAATGGGAGGAATTTTAAAGCATCGTGATGGTGTGCGTGCGCCGGTTATCGGGTTTTTTCTCCGTTGCATATTTTGACAAATCGACAGCAGAAATCATGTTTAAATGAGTGAATATATTTAATTGATTCTCCTCATAGAACATTTTTCTGGACCCTAAGGGAAATACAAAAGTAAGAAGAACAGTTTCTATTTTAAAGAATGTTCCATTCTGTAAGAAGAAAGGTAACATAAATAAACAACATTCAAGGAAGGGAATAAAAAAATATGAGAGAACTCAAAGTGCTCCTGAAACAATTCGATTTTCAATTGTCTCCACAGAATAGACTGTGACAGCATAACTCTGATCCCAACATTGTTTTCTAGGACACAGTTCTTCTTTAAAGCATTCATTCATCTGTTAAAGGGATTTTGATTTGTTCTTCAGGGTGTTCGGTGGGTTTTGTTGATGACACTTCACTCACTGGGAGTGGTTTAGTCGCCAAGTCATGCCCAACTATTTTGCGATGTCGTGGACTGTAGCCTGCCAGCCTTCCCTGTTCATATGATTTCCCAGGCAAGAATACTGGAGTGGGTTGTCATTTCCTAGAGAAGGGCATCTTTCCAACCCAGGAATCAAACCTGTGTCTCCTGCATTGCTCCAAATTCTTTACTGAATGGGCCGCCATCATTGTAAAGCTAATCACTCACTAGGGAATCTATTCAAATATCGACTCAAATAGCTCCCATCTAGATGGTTGTAAACACACACACACAGCAAAAAAAATATACTCACAAAGTTTTGCTTTGGAAAATAATAATGAGAAAAATGCCTTATCATTAAAAACTACCAATTGATTTAATCAGAGAGATTATTTTATTTTATTAATACATTTATGTCAACAAAAAAGTCTTATTAGTTTGGTAAAAAAATGTATCTACGATCTCTGATTACTGAGATGGACTCTGGAAAGAAGATTTTTATACAAATAACTACATTCTTATTATTACTGAAGTCGTGGAATTTCCATTTGTATCTTTTCCGCCTAATTTTGGGAAATACAAATGCATGATAAATGACCATTTCTTACTGCCAACACGTGTTGTTTGTCCTATTAGTTGATTAACAGACATTTAGGGTATATAAATATCAATTATCAATTATTTCCTTCAGAGAGCTCCATGCTGCTGGCCTCTAAGGCTCTTTCAGTCTTTTTTTCCAGGTTACTGTCTCCATGTGGATCACATTGACCACTCTTACTTTTACAAGTACAGCCTTTTACTGAAGTTCTTTTGATTTGTCTGTGTATTTTCCTCCATGCCATTGCCTTCTAACTTCTTAAAAGATTAACTCTAAAAAAATTTTTGTCACCACTGGATATAAGGGCTGTGCGAAAACAAGTTTTATTGGCTCACAGAGACACCCACAGATGGATGAGGCATTTAATAAATATTATTTTTCAATGGGCTGAATGAGATGTGACTACAGCGTTGTCATAACAATAGCAATATGTTTCACATAAAAAAGCCCTGTACTCTGATAGTCTTATAAGGAGCACAGCTCTATGATGGACTCTGACCATTGGCATCTTGCTTATACTGTGAAGACATTAACAATTTCAAGTCAATCACAGAGCAGGTCAAATAGGGAAGCAAATAGTCTTCTTATAGCCCAAAAGAATAACATATAATCCAAAAGAGTTTACTTTCTGTAGAAAGTGCACAGATAAAAGAAAAGTGTAGGAGACAGGAAGAGTAAAAGAAAAGTAAGCCCCAGCAAGGGCCATAAAAGCAACTTATAATTATTGGTAAACTGGATGCTATAAGACATGAGACTCTTGGAACAAGTCCAGAGGGAACAATTCATAATCTTGAAAACAAAATATAATCTTGGGGGTCAGAAAACTGACTCCATACAGTTTCCCAACTGGCGTCTCAGAGACACATGTATTACATATCCAGAGGAAAATCTGTAGATAAGACTATTACTCTTAGTTACTGATTTGTTATTGATTAGTGATTTTTAGTTGAGTTGAGTTCAATTCAGTCGCTCAGTCGTGTCCGACTCTTTGCGACCCCATGAATCGCAGTACGCCAGGCCTCCCTGTCCATCACCAACTCCCGGAGTTCACTAAGACTCACGTCCATCGAGTCCGTGATGCCATCCAGCCATCTCATCCCGGTCATCCCCTTCTCCTCCTGCCCCCAATCCCTCCCAACATCAGGGTCTTTTCCAATGAGTCAACTTTTCTCATGAGGTGGCCAAAGTACTGGAGCTTCAGCTTTAGCATCATTCCCTCCAAAGAAATCCCAGGGTTGATCTCCTTCAGAATGGACTGGTTGGATCTCCCAGTCCAAGGGACTCTCAAGAGTCTTCTCCAACACCACAGTTCAAAAAACACAATTCTTCAGCGCTCAGCCTTCTTTACAGTCCAACTCTCACATCCATACATGACTACAGGAAAAACAACAGCCTTGACAAAATGGACCTTAGTCGGCAAAATAATGTCTCTGCTTTTGAATATATTATCTAGGTTGGTCATAACTTTTCTTCCAAGGAGTAAGCGTCTTCTAATTTCATGGCTGTAGTCACCATCTGCAGTGATTTTGGAGCCCCAAAAAATAAATCTGACAGTTTCCACTGTTTCCCCGTCTATTTCCCATGAAGTGATGGGACCAGATGCCATGATCTTTGTTTTCTGAATGTTGAGCTTTAAGCCAACTTTTACAATCTCCTCTTTCACTTTCATCAAGAGGCTTTTTAGTTCCTCTTCACTTTCTGCCATAAGGGTGGTGTCATCTGCATATCTGAGGTTATTGAGATTTCTCCCAGCAATCTTGATTTCAGGTTATGTTTCTTCCAGTCCAGCGTTTCTCATGATGTACTCTGCATATAAGTTAAATAAGCAGGGTGACAATATACAGCCTTGACGTACTCCTTTTCCTATTTGGAACCAGTCTGTTGTTCCATGTCCAGTTCTAACTGTTACTTCCTGACCTGCATACAGATTTCTCAAGAGGCAAGTTCGGTGGTCTGGTATTCCCATCTCTTTCAGAATTTTCCACAGTTTATTGTGATCCACACAGTCAAAGGCTTTGGTATAGTCAATAAAGCAGTAATCGATGTTTTTCTGGAACTCTCTTGCTTTTTTGATGATCCAGTAGATGTTGGCAATTTGATCTCTGGTTCTTCTGCCTTTTCTAAAACCAGCTCGAACATCGGGGAGTTCATGATTCATGTATTGCTGAAGTCTGGCTTGGAGAATTTTTAGCATTACTTTACTAGCATGTGAGATAAGTGCAATTGTGCAGTAGTTTGAGCATTCTTTGGCATTGTCTTTCTTTGGAATTGGAATGAAAACTGACCTTTTCCAGTCCTGTGGCCACTGCTGAGTTTTTCAAATTTGCTGGCAAATTGAGTGCGCACTTTCACAGCATCATCTCTCAGGATTTGAAACAGCTCAACTGGAATTCCATCACCTCCACTAGCTTTGTTCGTAGAGATGCTTTCTAAGGCCCACTTGACGTCACATTCCAAGATGTCTGGCTCTAGATTAGTGATCACATCATCATGATTTTCTGGGTCATGAAGATCTTTTTTGTATGGTTCTTCCATGTTACTCAATGGTTAATGATCAGTTTGCTTTTTGGTCCTGACGGCAACATAAGTTACAGCTTAACTCCTGCACATTCTTTCCTTCCCGGCTGAGGGTATACTAAAGCTGGCCTAGATTCAGTTTCTGCACCTTGGCTTTGGAGCGGTATTGGTCCCCGAATGCTTGTTTGTCACTGAATGCTTATGTCTTCTTTCTCAGTCTCCTGCCATATCACGCTTTTGGAAACCCTGCTTGTCGAGCTGGTCTCGACAGTCTCTCAGTCGACTGTGGACTGCCAGGCTTCTCCGTCCATGGAATTCTTCAGGCAAGAATACTAGAGGGGTAGCCATTCCCTTTTCTAGGGGATCTTCTGACCCAGAGATCGAACCAGATTTTCCAGTATTTCAGGAAGATTCTTCACTTTCTGAGCCACCAGGGAAACTCCAGATAAAAGAAAAGATAGACAGTAAATAAATCCTCTCACATACAACTGAGGTGAACTAAAGAACTCTAGGACTTCCCTGTGGCAATACTTTGGCCACCTGATGTGAAGAACTGACTTATTTGAAAAGACCCTGATCCTGGGAAAGATTGAGGGCTGGAGTAGAAGGGGAGACAGAGGATGAGATGGTTGGATGGCATCACAGACTCGATGGACATGAGTTTGAGATAATTCTGGGAGTTGGTGATGGACAGGGAGGCCTGGCGTGGTGCAGTCCATGGAGTCATAAAGAGTCAGACACAACTGAGTGACTGAAATGAACTGAACTGAATTGATGGCTCAGAGAGTAAAGAATCCACCTGAAATGCAGGAGACACAGGAGACATGGGTTCAATCCTTGAGTAAGAAGATCCCCTGGAAGAGGAAAAAAGTATGCAATGCATTGCAGTTTTCTTGCCTGAAAAATCCTATGGACTGAGGAGCCTGACTGGTTACAGTCCGAAAGGTCGCAAAGAGTCAGAAATAACTGAGTGACTAAGCAAAGAACTAGTTAGAAAGGCATCTTCCATAGCTTATATTTTAAAAATGAACATAGAATATACAATTTAAAGAGATGTGAAGGAGCCAAAATGACAGTTTTCCACCTTTGTAATTGTTTTCTGGGTTGATTTCCTCCCCTGGTTTCCTACATGTATCCTATTTTCTTTTTGTTTTACTGATTTCTTCAATCACTTTATTCATAACTTCCACTCAGGGAAAATTGCCCTTTTACTGTGCTTTGATGGTGCTTCACTCTGCAGATGGTATCAACAAAAATGATAAATTGCTTTTGAGAAATCTATTTGGCAGTTTGGTACATCTCTACTTCATTTACAGATGTTTCCATTTCTATTCTACCATTTGTTGCAAAAAATATGTTAGAGAGTAAAATAATTACTGAAAACAAGTGTCAGAATTACAGTGTGTGTGAACCCATCTCAAATCTCACAAGTCTAATGATAGATGTTTCTAATCTAAAGATCAAAAGCAAATCAATGTACATAGGGCCCCAGACAGAAAAAAATATGCAACATTCACTTGAAAAATGTGTCAGTGGGAATTCCCTGGTGGTCCAGTGGTGAGGAATCTGAGTTTCACTGTTGAGGGCCCAGTTCAGTCCTCAATTGGATGCATGGCATCCCACAAGCCGTGCATATGGGCAGAAAAGTAATGTGTCATTTAATAAGTATACAACACAAGGTATTCTGTTAATATTTTAAAAGAAATATATAGCTCCACTATCTCTCACGATGAAAAATGCAAAATTTTCCAGTTGAGAAAGTTGAATATAGTATATTATTACTCATATATATATATATGATATGTGTATATATTGAATGTACATATATACAGTGTGGGTATAGGCTTACTATATATGTTGTATATATACATACACAAAATATACCGTAAACATTAAATATACAGTCTCATAACTACCTCAAAGCCCTCAATTTCTTCACCTTATTAGAATCAGACATGATTATTTTTCTGGCTTATTATCCTTCTCATTGGAAAAGACGTTGATGCTGGGAGGGATTGGGGGCAGGAGGAGAAGGGGATGACAGAGCATGAGATGGCTGGATGGCATCACTGCCTCAATGGACACAAGTCTGAGTGAACTCCGGGAGTTGGTGATGGACAGGGAGGCCTGGCGTGCTGCGATTCATGGGGTCGCAAGGAGTCGGACACGACTGAGCAACTGAACTGAACTGAACTGATCCTTCTTTACATTTCACCTTTCCCCTGTCATTAATCTGTTCCAGCCAGTTTTTCGTAACTTCTTATCTCTTTTGCAATCCATGTTTGTTGCCAGTTACCTAGCAAATCCCTTTCTAAATCAATCATCTTTAATTTTCTGTGTTTTTAGTACTAATATTGTGTACATTTATATACACATATGTACAATTATAAAAATTAGCAGTACTATTTTAGAAAACAGATTTTAATTTGTAAAATATTTATTTGAATTTTATATTTACACCAATAACCTTTTTTGTCTTCAATGGAAAGTCCTAACTAACAACAGAACACTAATGTTCTTTTATATATGATACACACCCTCATTTCTAGTAGATATCTTTGCTTTCTAGCTCCCAGAGTAAGTGGGAAACATCAATATTAAGTCTTCAGAACTTTGGGAAATAAAACTTGGTTCCATATGTTACTCTGTGAAAATACCTACAGATGAGTCATTGCTCTTTGAAAATTGCTTTGTACGGTATTTTTGTGCATTGATACTTTGTGCAATATTGTTTTGTACAATATTTTTGTCTTTGTGAGTCTTCTTTTGTGATATCCATCACCTTAGATTAAATAATAGCTCACAATTATACTAAATGCTTATATTCTCCAGAGTCTTCTTTTTAGCCCTGAAATAATATTTTAACAAGTATGATAAAAATAAAAATAAATTTGAATAGCTTATATTTCTTTTATTATACCATTATGTCACCACCAAAAGGTCTCCTTGTTAATATATAGAAATGTATTTAACTTAATTATTATTTCTATTGATAGAATATCAACACACACCTATAAAACAATCACTTCTCAAATAAGACTTACCAGATATACCTTAATCAGCGAAACATCCTAAAATAATCTATGTCAAAATTTGAAGCATTAAATTTAAAATTTATACAAATACTGATCACTCCTCATATATAGGTATTTAAAACTTTTCTTCAATATTTTATATAATGAAAATAAACATTCATTTCTCAAATATCTGATGCTCTGTCAAGTCATTAAATGGTGCCAACAGGATGTTATGTATACTTGATTGCTGATACTGTATGTTGTTTAAAGTTAGACTCTGTACATTTAAGATTATTGATCTTGCATTTATTTCTACTAAAGTTGGGATTTGCTGTCAGTTTTATTACTATCATAAATTAAATGTTCATAAATCTGTAGATACCCTAAATTTAGAGAAAAATGTAGATAACAAAAAAGATTGAAGTTTTCCATCTTTCTTAAGATATTTAAAATGATTACTATGTATTAACTTAGTTGGTAAAATTGTGTTGCAAATACATTTGCAACACAAATTAGTCTTAGTATTTACCATATTATCATAAAATATTCTCTTTTATCAATTTAAAAATGCTTATGCATATAAATTATGTGACATCGTACAGAAGGCTATACAAGAATTAAAATGGCATTTATTCATAGTTGGCAGCAATTCAATTAATGCCAGGAATGGGAAATGGAGCACAGTAAAATATCACAGTCATTAGTAGATTAAAGACTTAATGTAAGATTTGAAATTGTAAGACTCCTAGAAGATAAAATAGGGAAAAGCCTTCTGGATATTGGCCTGGTAGTTACTACTTGGACATCACACCAAAAGCACATGCAATAAAAGCAAGACGGACAAATGGGGTTATATCAAACTAAAAACTTCTTCACAGTAAAAAAATAATCAACCAACAAAAGGGCAACCTATGGAATATGAGAAAATATTTGCCAAACATGTATGCAGTAAAATAATATACAAAATATATAAAGAACTGATATAACTCAATCAGTTCAGTTCAGTCACTCAGTCCTGTCCAACTCTTTGCGACCCCATGGACTGCAGCACACCAGGCTGCCCTGGCAATCATCAACTCCTGCAGCTTACTCAAACTCACATCCATCAAGTCAGTAATGCCATCCAACCATCTCATCCTCTGTCGTCTCCTCTTCCCGCCTTCAATCTTTCCCAGCATCAGGGTCTTTTCAAATGAGTCAGTTCTTCCCATCAGGTGGCCAAAATATTGGAGTTTCAGTTTCAGCATCAGTCCTTCCAATGAATATTTAGAACTGATTTCCATTAGGATCGACTGGTTGAATCTCCTTGCAGTCCAAGAGACTCTTGAGAGTCTTCTCCAACACCACAGTAAAAAACCTTCAATTCTTTGGCACTCAGGTTTCTTTATAGTCTAGCTCTCACATCCATACATGACTACTGGAAAAACCATATCTTTGACTAAATGGACCTTTGCTGGAAAGTAATGTCTCTGCTTTTTATTATACTGTCAGGTTAGTCAGAACTTTTCTTTCAAGGAACAAGTAGTTTATAATTTCATGGCTAAAGTCACCATCTGCAGTGATTTTGGAGCCCCCCAAAATAAAGTCTGTCACTGTTTCCATTGCTTCCCTATCTATTTGCCATGAAATGATGGGACTGGATGCCATGATCTTAGTTTTAAGCCAAGTTTTTCACTCTCCTCTTTCACTTTCATCAGAAGGCTCTTTAGTTCTTCACTTTCTGCCATAAGGGTGGTATCATCTGCATAGCTGAGGTTATTGATATTTCTCCCAGCAAACTTGATTCCATCTTGTGCTTCATCCAGCCCAGCGTTTCTCATGATGTACTCTGCATAGAAGTTAGATAAGCAGGGTGACAGTATGCAGTCTTGACATACTTCTTTTCTTATTTGTCGTTTCATGTCCAGTTTTAACTTTCTCTTGACCTGCATACAGATTCTTCAGGAGGAAGGTCAGGTGAATTTTTCACAGTTTCTTGTGATCCACATAGTCAAGTCCTCTGGCATATTAAAATAAAGCAGAAGTGGATGTTTTTCTGGAACTCTCTTGCTTTTTCGATGATCCAACAGATGTTGGCAACTTGATCTCTGGTTCCTCTGTCTTTTCTACATCCAGCTTGAACATCTGGAAGTTCACGATTCACATACTGTTATAGCCTGGCTTGGAGAATTTGCAAACAACAAATATCCTAATTTAAAAATAGACAAAGGAAATAAATACATTTATCCCAACAAGACATATTAATGATTAACACATATATGAAATAATGCTCAACATCATTACTTTTCAGGAAACTGCAAATCAAAACTGCAATGAAATATTACTCCACACTTGTCAGTATGACTTTTATTTTAAAAAAATAACATATATTGAAGATGATATGGAGAAAGTGAATTTGTACATAGCTATAAGAAATTTAAATGGATAAAACTATTATGAAAAAAATTATGGGGATTCATCAAAATAACAATAACAAAAAAAAACAAAACAAAAAACAACAACAAAATAAAATAGAACTATGCTTTTGAACTGTGGTGTTGGAGAAGACTCTTGAGAGTCACTTGGACTGCAAGGAGATCCAACCAGTCCATTCCAAGGGAGATCAGCCCTGGGATTTCTTTGGAAGGAATGATGCTGAAGCTGAAACTCCAGTACCTTGGCCACCTCATGCAAAGAGTTGACTCATTGAAAAAGACTTTGATGCTGGGAGGGATTGGGGGCAGGAGGAGAAGGGGATGACAGAGGATGAGATGGCTGGGTGGCATCACTGACTTGATGGACACGAGTCTGAGTGAACTCTGGGAGTTGGTGATGGACAGGGATGCCTGGTGTGCTGCAATTCATGGGGTTGCAAAGAGTCAGACACCACTGAGTGACTGAACTGAACTGAACCGAACCATATGATCCCTGGGTATATATCAAAACAATTGAAATAGGACCCAAAGAGTGTTTGTACTCGCATCTCACTGCAGCACTACTCACAATAGCCAAGATATGGAAGCAATCTAAGTGTCAGTCATTGCATGAATGGGTATAGAAAATATTGCATATGTATAAAATAAAATATTAGTCATAAAAATGAAGGAAACCATTTGTGACAATTTGGGTGAACTTGGAGGAGAGAGTGCTAAATGAGAGAAATTAGACACAGGAGGACAAATACTACATGATTCCCTTCACTTAAAGACTCTGAAATATGTACATTCTTGGCTGAGAGAGATGCCAGTACTCATGTCCTATAAGATGATACATATTGGGATGCTAGGAAGAAGGATGGTATATGTGACTCAGCTCTGATTTTTTTTTTTTTTTTTTTAGGGCACTCATTACCAGTTCTCTAATTCAGATGAAATGTTATCACAAAATTGCTGACGCACACACGATTATCTGCAGTGTTGCAGCATACTGGCCTCTGTTGATATTAAGAAATGACATATAATTTATTCTCAAGCTGGTAGATTTTGGCTGCTTTCCACCTATTTCCAGAAGATAAGAGGTAGAGAATGAATGCATCCTGATATCAATTATTGTTCTAAATGTATGAGGGAATGTGACATCACTTCTTTCTGTCTGAATCAAAGGAGTTCTCACCGTAGCTATGTAACAATATTGGGGGAGGATCACAGAAAAAAATCCCTTGGTGTGATGTAGAGTTTATAAACTGAATTGTCTGTGACCCTGTTGGTTCCTTTTACTTGATAGAACAGCACCATCATACCCTTACAGAGTGAGTTTCAAAATATACTTGAGTCAAATCATGATGTATACCTTAAACTTACACAGTCACTGTTGTTGTTCAGTCTCTCAGTTGTGTCTGACTCTTTATGACCCCATGGACTGTCCGTCATTATCTCAGAGTTTGCTCAAACTCAGGTCTGTTGAATCAGTGATGCCATCCAACCATCTCATCCTCTGTCGTCCCCTTCTCCTCCTGCCCTCAATCTTTCCAAGCATCAGGGTCTTTTTAAATGAGCCAGCTCTTCGCATCAGGTGGCCAAAGTATTGGAGTTTCAGCTTCAACATCAGTCCTTCCAATGAACACCCAGGACTGATCTCCTTTCAAATGGACTGGTTGGATCTCCTTGCAGTCCAAGGGACTCTCAAGAGTCTTCTCTAACANCTTTATTTATTTATTTATTTATTTATTTTACTGAGGAAACATTCATGTCCAATTGGACTAATTACCACAGCCAATTAACTCTCAATTATGTGGGAAAAACAAATTGTTATTTGACAAATTGTGATTGTTACTACGAGTGATTTTGCTATAAATGGGTGATTGTGTCAGACTTACAGTTTTTCCTCTAAGAACTGAGTATAAATCTTCTAAGGTTAACAAACATTGTCAAAGTGATGCTGGACTTGAGCAGTCCATTCCAATGTTTCAGTTCTCATCTAAAGGTGATTTTTGTCTCCTATGTAATACTTGCCAATGCTTGAAGATATTTTTGGATGTCACACTGGGGAGGGACATCTAGAGCAGGAAGACCTGGGGAGTTGCTAAACATACTCCAATGCAAAAGATAGCCCCTCACCCGAATAGTTATCTGGTTCAAAATGTCAGTAATTCTGAGATTGAGAAACCCTGGCCTAAATGGGATAGTACCTACAATGGTGATTAAAAATAAAATTTCTCTAATCATAAAAAAAAAAATCAATCAATCTTCACAATAATCCTAGAAGTGGTACTTTTCCATTCTACAGAAAAGGAAATTGATTAAGAGAGCTCAAATAACAGCCCAAGTATATGATGCTACAAGTAAGTTGAGCCCCAAATCCAGTTGTTGGCATTGGGGCTCTCTAGAATCCATGTAGGAGAAGGCAATGGCACCCCACTCCAGTACTCTTGCCTGCAAAATCCCATGGGCAGAGGAGCCTGGTAGGCTGCAGTCCATGGAGTCGCAAAGAGTCGGACACATCTGAATGACTTCACTTTCACTTTTCACTTTCCTGCATTGGAGAAGGAAATGGCAACCCACTCCAGTGTTTTGCCTGGAGAATTCCAGGGACGGGGGAGCCTGGTGGGCTGCCGTCTGTGGGTTTGCACAGAGTCGGACACAGTGAGCAACTTAGCAGCAGCAGCAGCAGAATCCATGTTCTTTCAGAATCTGAAACTTGGATGATTGAAGGTTCCTTATTCATTCAACATCATATATGTTGAAACTATTGAATTAGAAGCTGACATACAAAGCTGGAATCAAGATAGGTGGCAGAAATATCAACAACCTCAGACAGGCAGATAATACCACTCTAATGACAGAAAACAAACAAAAGAGCCTCTTGAAGAGGGTGAAGGAGGAGAGTGAAAGAGCTGGCTTAAAACTAAATAATGAAAAAAATGGGGCATTTGGCTCCACTACTTCATGGCAAATAGAAGGGAGAAAAGTGGAAATAGCGACAGATTTCCTCTTCTTGAACTCCAAAATCATTGCAGATGGTGCAGCCAGGAAAACAGAAGATGACTGCTTTTCAGCAGAAAAGCTATGATGAACCTAGACAGTCTGTTGAAAATCAGAGACATCGCTCTGCCAACAAAGGTCCATATAATCAAGGGTATGGTCTTCCCAGTGGTCATGTACGGTTGTGACAGCTGGACCATAAAGAAAACTAAGCATCAAAAAATTGATGCCTTTGATCTATGGTGCTGGAGAAGACTCCTGAGAGTCCCTTGGACACCAAGGAGATCAAACCAGTCAATCTTAAGGAAAATCCACCCTGAATACTCATTGGAAGAAATGATACTGAAGCTGAAGTTCCAGTACTTTGGTTACCTGATGTGAACAGTTGACTCATTGGAAAAGTCCTTGATGCTGGGAAAGATTGAGAGCAGAAGAAGAGGGCATCAGAGGATAAAATGGCTGGATGGCATCACTGTTGCAATCAATATGAACTTGAGCAAACTTCAGGAAAGGGTGAGGGACAGGGAGGCCTGGTGTGCTGGTCCATGGTGTTGCAAAGAGTTGCGACTGAACAGCAACAACATACAAAGTCAAGGGCTTCCCAGGTGGCACAGTGGTAAAGAATTCAGCTGCCAAAGCAGAACATGCAAGAGATGAAGTTTCAATCCCTGGAAGCGGAAGATCCTTGGAGTCGGAAATCACGACCCACTCCATATTCTTACCTGGAAAATTCCACTGACAGAGGAGTTTGAAGCATACAGTCCACGGGGTCAGAGTTTGACACGACTATGCAACTGACCACACACACACATACAAAGTCAATATAATATTGTCTTTAACATAAATATATGTATAATGGAAAAAAATGGGACGTTCAATAAATCTAATTACAGTGAAATATGATGTTTACAGAGATATATACTAAGTGCCAGACAAACACAGAAGAACACTCAAACTGTATGAGTAATAGCAAAAAATAATAATAATATTTTGAGTGCAACTATTTAGGAACAGTGTTTTCCACATGGATGACACATAGCCTATTCTCCTGAGATCTACAATTATTACCTTCATACACACCTATGATTATTCTTCTTTTGTGTAATTTCACATCTATTCTGAACTCTGCATGCTGCTTTCTATTCCTATTACCCACTTTGCTTCCTGAACTTGCTATGATACTTCTTCTCCAAGTATTTTTAATATATTCTTTTCTAAAATATTGTTTTTCATTATGGTTTATCAGAGGATATTCAGTATAGTTCCTTGTGCTTAGGGCCTTATTGTTTATCCATTCTGAATGTAATAGTTTGCATCTAGCTATGGTGCTTTAAAAACCTATCTCTAGATGTTTAGTGGCAGTGCCTGGCTTGTTGGATTTAGTAAATATTGTTGAATAAAGAAGTGATGACATCATAAATAAGTAAATGATGGCTCATTAGATTATTCTGCTGAAACATTATTTAATGATCCCTAGGTGGCTCAATGGTAAACAATCTGTCTGCCAATGCATGGGACACAAGAGACACTGGCTTGATCCCTGGGTCAGGAAGATCCTGTGGAGATTCTCCACACCAGTAATCTTGCCTGGGAAATCCCATGGACAGAGATGGACTACAATCCATGTGGTCACAAAGAGTCAGACACAACTGAGATACTGAGTACATATACATAGAACATATTACATAGTACATATACATAGTACATATACATAGAAAAATAATATGCTGGTTTGAATATAGCAAGAATTGGTATTAGAAGGGAGTGGAGGATTATTCAAATTTTGTATTAAAGAATTAGCAGCTAGATCATATATACATAAGGAGTTCATTAGGAAATCAGAGTTAGAGCTACTAATTATAGAACATCTTCACAGAAGTGAGAATTGAGTCAATTCAAGAGAAAGAAAAGACAGAGTGCATAAGACACAAAGTCACAGTCAAAGCTCTGGTTTTTCCAGCAGTCATATATGCAGGTGAGAGTTGGACCATAAAGAAGGCTGAGCACTGAAGAATTGATGTTTTTGAACTGTGGTGGAGAAGGTTCTTGGGCTGCAAGGAGATCAAACCAGTCAATCCTAAAGGAAATCAACCCTAATGTTCATTGGAAGGACTCACATTGAAACTGAAGCTCCAATACCATGGCCACCTGATACAAAGAGCCAGCTCATTAGAAAACTTGCTAATGATGAGAAAGATCAAAGACAGGAGGAGAAGGGGACCACAGAGGATGTGATGGTTGGATGGCATCACTGATGCAATGGACATGAGTTTGAGCAAACTTCAGGAGATGGTGATGGACAGGAAAACCTGGTATGTTGCTGTTCATGGGGTCATAAAAAGTCAGACACAACTGAGTAACTGAACAAGGACAATAACAAAAGACAAAAAAACTATTTAATTTTCCCTAAATAACAGAAAGGGTCCTGAGAAGATGAGAAAATTGAATGATACTTGGTCCAACTCTCCTGCACTCTGTACTTTGTTCTAAAACTTTCATTAGGAACAATGCTAGAGTACTAGTGCCTAAAAGTTATTAATGCAAAAACAGCAGGAAATTTGTGGTAGATTAATGGGCTTCCTTGACTTCTCAAGTGGCACAGTGGTAAAGAATCTGCACGCCAGTACAGGAGATGCAGGAAACTCTGGTTCAGTCCCTGGGTTGGGCAGATCTCCTGGAGGAAGGCATGGCGACCCACTGCAGTATTCTTGCCTGGAGAATCCCTGACAGGTAGACTGGCAGGCTACAGTCATTGGAGAAGCAAAGAGTCAGACACAATTCAGCAACTGAGGGTGTGCTGAAAGGGTCAAAGGGGCAAATGCATCCCAGAAAAGCTTGGTTTATTATTTTAATTGAGTTGTAGAGTATATCATTATGAAATCTGGTATAAAGAGCAGAAGTATTTGAGAAGGGATCTGTTATAAGAAAGATCGAAAGATAGGAGTTCATCATTCAACAGAGGATTTGGGAGCTGAAGCAGTTTGGAACAATGGCAGGTCCAAGGTGTGACACCTGAATGCATAATAAAATTATTGTAAACTTGAAGGATTTTGTGGCACTGTAATTAAAGAAAATAGACTGATAATCAACAAGGAGATATTTATGTCATCATTATGAGACAAACAAGAGCTAAAACCTAAGCAAGAAGCTTCCGAAGAATTTGAAGAAAATGGAAAACAATTATGAAGTTCTTTAGATGACTCACAAGGCAGGCAAGAGTTGAACAAAATAAGATTTCATAACCATCTCTTGAACAACAAGGTCTCATTAATTTACTATAATCTTCAGGTAAAAAATGAAATTGTTTCTATCTCATGGAAATATTTTATTCCCTTTACATCCACATGGCTCTCCTTCCTCTGACAGAGACCTGTTTCTCAAGGGCTCTTAATGTCACTTGTCACTTAGCAGAGTCCGTGTTACTGTGTTGGCTAAAAGTCATGTTCAATTTTCACAACCTCTTTATTAATAATCAGAGTGTATCACAAGAGACAAATCTTCATACTGCATACCTTTTTTTTTTTTAAGCTAATAGCTTTTGTATCCATTGCAAAAGCAAGTCATTTAGGAGAGAAAAAGCTATCTGATTGTTTCAACCAATTTAAATTAAATTGAAATGCCTTTTAAGAAACTCTGGCTGAAGGTGCTATGAAAAATTACAAGGCTTCAACATTAAGGATGGAGGTTCTTTGAAGAAATACCAACTTACCCTCTGGTTTTCATTCATCAGTTAAATTTCTAAGTTCTTTTTAGCCTTTTAAATCTATGAGCCCATGATTTATAATTCTACATGGATTCCCTTAATTTCTTTATTTTGTTAAAATAATTTTACACTGAGAAATATCAACAATTGAACCTATAACTGCAATACAATCAGTTTTATGAGAAATATATGTTTTGCAATATATAATATTCAAGGGAGTGGAAGTTATAAAATTATGTTTATATAGTAGGTACCTACTTAAATAAGAATACAAAATTTTCCTTAGTTTTCTGTCAAATACTAACACTGTATTTTCTTCAATCTGATAATTATACCTTTCTTACGTGTTTTGAAAAGCAAGATTCACATTAATTTTATCTGAGGAGGGGAGTGAAGACTACTTTTGTCTTCTGTTTTGTTTTGTTTTTTTTCATTTGTTTTAAAATACTAAAATAATGAATACTTTATTTGACCAGATTAATTGTCATTTGGAATAACTCAAAGTGTTAGAGCATAAATTTAGTGAAGATTATAATAATAATAATATTAATATCTACAACAATAGCTATACTGACTTATTGAACTATATGTCAGGAATTATGCCAAGTATTTCACATGCATAAGTCTAACTTAATACTCTCAATAATTCGTCTTCTAGATATTACCTCAGGGTGTTGCTAAGAAAACTGAGGCTGCTAGAGAAGTGATATATCCAGGATTTCACATGAAAAATAGGAAACCCATATCCAAACTCAGCTGTCTTGCTCAGAGCCATTGCTCTGAATGAGTGTTATACTACATCCTAGTAAAAAAACACTAGTGCAGTCTTGTGTTGGAAGAAAGTCATGCATTTAAGCTCCTGTTTTTATCCTACTAAATGTGCTCACTGTGCAGTTTAATCAGCAGTGTGGTTCTACGGAGACATTATTTCCCCCTATAATCCATGCTTATTGCCATGTCTGTTGTCGATAAAATAATTGCAAATTTTTTATTTTATATTTTTCAAAGAATAGGTTTACTCACTTTGTGAAACTATCTTTAAAAAGACAACTTCAATATTGACTCATTAAAGAAATCAGATATGAGTGAATCTTTAAATTAAAAATAGATCATGTATATATCCAGTCATTAGAAACGTTTTGAGATAATTATAATACAATTCAAAGTTCATGGAGAAAATATTGATTTTTATTTACAAGGAATTGCCTCTTTAAAATATCTTAAAAGTAAAACAAAGAAAACAAAACAAAGTATCTTAAAAGTATCACAATAAGCATCGTTTGTAAACAGCCTAGATTTATTTGTTATTTCCTTATTTTAAATGTTTAAGACATATTCGACTCTCTTCATTTCTGTGTTTTCTATGTAATGATTTTGTTATTAAGTGGAAACAGTATTTCAGTTTGTGTAGATCTCTGTACTAAGTCTTTTAAATTTAATATTAATAGTTTAAAAAAACTGTCAGAATGCTTCCTTTTTTTTTTTTTTTTCTTTAATAGTTGTGAAGGCATAGATTGGAGAAAATTTCAACCTAATCAAGTATATTACACCATTTCTAAATTAAATTAAATTTTCTTTTATTTTTAGTTGTCATGAAGCCTGGCAACTAAAACCTTGGCGAAAACTTTCTCAATTTCATTTCAAGCTTCCATGTGTTTATTTTTTTTTAACTATATTAGCTTTCTATTAGCATAGACTTAGCAGCTTAAAATAGCAACTCTTAACTATCTTGCAGTTTCGTGGTAAGAAGCCTAAGTGTGGCTTAACGAGATCCTCTGCTAGTGTCTCATAAAGTTGCAGTCAAGGTGTCAGCCAGGCTCTGTTCCCATTTGGAGGCTCTCCTAGAGAAGCAAGGACTTTGAAGCTCATTCAGGCCTCTGGCAGACCTCACTGACTTACAGCCAGATGCCAGAGAAGCCTGGCTTCTTGCGGGCTGAAATCTGGGGTCCTGTCTCTGCAATTAGAGGCACAAGCAGTTGCTTGTCATGGAAACGTACTTTATCCATCAGCTGCTGCTAAGTCGCCTCAGTCTCGTCCGACTCTGTGCGACCCCATAGACGGCAGCCCACCAGGCTCCCCCGTCCCTGGGATTCACAGGCAAGAACACTGGAGTGGGTTGCCATTTCCTTCTCCAATGCATGAAAGTGAAAAGTGAAAGTGAAGTCACTCAGTTGTGTCCGACTCTTGACGACCCCATAGACTGCAGCCTACCAGGCTCCTCTGTCCATGGGATTTTGCAGGCAAGAGTACTGTACTGGGGTGCCATTACCTTCTCCCTATCCATTAGCAGGGAGAGCCTATAAGCAAGTTGGCCAACAAGATGGAGTCTTATCTAATGTAATCTAATCACAGAAGTCAAACCCCATCTTCTTGGCTATATTCTGTTGGTTAGAAGCAAGTCCTTCCCCTCTAAGGGTGTGAATACTGGGAGGCAGAGATTATAGGTGGCTGATTTAAGGTCTCTGTCCATTGTACTAACCATAAATAAATGGACCTTCCAAAGATATCTTTAAGTATGTACTTAGTTGTGTATGACTCTGTGACAACAGCAACTGTAGTCTGCCAGGCTCCTCTGTCCATGCCTGAGATTATACTGGCAAGAAGACTGGAGTGAGTACCATTTCCTCCTCTTCCCAATCCAGGGATCAAATCCACATCTCCTGCACTGGCAGGTAAATTCTTTACCACTGAGCCACCTGGGAAGCCCAATGTTTAAATATATACTCCTAGAAATGTAAAGGAATTCCCTGGCAGTCCCATGGCTCAGTTCAGTTCAGTTTAGTCACTCAGTCATGTCTGACTCTTTGGGATCCTATGGACTGCAACACACCAGGCCTCCCTGTCCATCATCAACTCCCAGAGTTTACTCAAACTCATGTCCATTGAGTTGATGATGCCATCAACCATCTCATCCTCTGTCGTCCCCTTCTCCTCCTCAGTTCAGTCGCTCAGTTGTGTCCGACTCTTTGTGATCCCATGAATCGCAGCACGCCAGGCCTCCCTGTCCATCACCGTCTCCCGGAGTTCACTCAGACTCACGCCCAATCGAGTCAGTGATGCCATCCAGCCATCTCATCCGTGGTCCTCCCCTTCTCCTTCTGCCCCCAATCCCTCCAGCATCAGGGTCTTTTCCAATGACCCTCAACTCTTCGCATGAGGTGGCCAAAGTACTGGAGTTTCAGCTTTAGCATCATTCCTTCCAAAGAAATCCCAGGATTGATCTCCTTCAGAATGGACTGGTTGGATCTCCTTGCAGTCCAAGGGACTCTCAAGAGTCTTCTCCAACACCACAGTTCAAAAGCATCAATTCTTCGGCACTCAGCCTTCACAGTCCAACTCTCACAGCCATACATGACCACAGGAAAAATCATAGCCTTGACTAGATGGAACTTAGTCGGCAAAGTAATGTCTCTGCTTTTGAATATGCTATCTAGGTTGGTCATAACTTTTCTTCCAAGGAGTAAGGGACTTTTAATTTCATGGCTGCAGTCACCAACTGCAGTGATTTTTGAGCCCCAAAAAATAAAGTCTAACACTGTTTCCACTCTTTCCCCATCTATTTCCCATGAAGTGATGGGGCCAGATGCCATGATCTTCGTTTTCTGAATGTTGAGCTTGAAGCCAACTTTTTCACTCTCCTCTTTCACTTTCATCAAGAGGCTTTTTAGCTCCTCTTCACTTTCTGCCATAAGGGTGGTGTCATCTGCATATCTGAGGTTATTGAGATTTCTCCCAGCAATCTTGATTCCAGGTTATGTTTCTTCCAGTCCAGCATTTCTCATGATGTACTCTGCATAGAAGTTAAATAAGCAGGGTGACAATATACAGCCTTGACGTACTCCTTTTCCTATTTGGAAGCAGTCTATTGTTCCATGTCCAGTTCTAACTGTTGCTTCCTGACCTGCATACAGATTTCTCAAGAGGCAGGTCAGGTGGTCTGGTATTCCCATCTCTTTCAGAATTTTCCACAGTTTATTGGGATCCACACAGTCACAGGCTTTGGCATAGTCAATAAAGCAGAAATAGATGTTTTTCTGGAACTTTCTTGCTTTTTCCATGATCCAGTGGATGTTGGCAATTTGATCTCTGGTTCTTCTGCCTTTTCTAAAACCAGCTTGAACATCAGGAGTATTCCCATCTCTTTCAGAATTTTCCACAGTTTATTGGGATCCACACAGTCACAGGCTTTGGCATAGTCAATAAAGCAGAAATAGATGTTTTTCTGGAACTTTCTTGCTTTTTCCATGATCCAGTGGATGTTGGCAATTTGATCTCTGGTTCTTCTGCCTTTTCTAAAACCAGCTTGAACATCAGGGAGTTCACAGTTCACGTATTGCTGAAGCCTGGCTTGGAGAATTTTGAGCATGACTTTACTAGCATGTGAGATGAGTGCAATTGTGCTGTAGTTTGAGCATTCTTTGGCATTGCCTTTCTTTGGAATTGGAATGAAAACTGACATTTTCCAGTCCTGTGGCCACTGCTGAGTATTCCAAATTTGCTGGCAAATTGAGTGCAGCACTTTCACAGCATCATCTTTCAGGATTTGAAACAGCTCAACTGGAATTCCATCACTTCCACTAGCTTTGTTCATAGTGATGCTTCCTTAGGCCCCCTTGACTTCACATTCCAGGACGTCTGGCTCTAGATGAGTGATCACACCATCTTGGTTATCTGGGTCATGAAGATCCTTTTTGTACAGTTCTTCCCCAACATCACGGTCTTTTCCAATGAGTCAGTTTTTCCCATCACGTGGCCAAAGTATTGGAGTTTCAGCTTCAGCAATAGTCCATCCAACGAATATTCAGGACTGATTTCCTTTAGGATGGACAGGTTGGAACTCCTTGCAGTCCAAGGGACTCTCAAGAGTCTTCTCCAACACCACAGTGCAAAAGTCTCAGTTCTTCAAAGCACAGCTTTCTAGGACTTGGCATTTTTACTGCTAGAGGCCTGGGTTCCATCTCCAGGTCGGAGAACTAAGATCCCACAAGCCGTGTGGCTCAGCCAAGAAAATTAATGAAATGAAATGGAAAAAAAGGAAAAGAAAGATAAGAATAAATGATAATTTATTTCCCAGGATGCAAAGATGGTTATAACTAAGTGATGTCAAATGAGAGGGAACATATATTTTGAAATACTAGCCTTAGAACATTAAATTCAGCATTCTGGTGTTTAACTACATTTTATTTAAGATTATCTATCATAGAGATAACAATAAAGTAATACACATTTGTTACTTGACATGTAAAATAATGGAATTCTAAAATTTTAAAAATATATTTATTTATAGTTTAGAAACAAATCCCTGGAGGTGACCATTTATATATAAATATGTCAATGGCCCAGTGATTGACTATATTCATTTAAAAAGAAACTAAGCACATTAATTTTAAAAGTATATGTGTGTTATTATACCATTTCTAAATTAAATTAAATTTTATTTTATTTTAAAATAAAATAAAATTACACTTGCAAATTAACAAATACAGTTTGTGGATGTTCATAATTCTTAAAACAGCTACTACAAAAAGTTCTTATTTCAGTTCTCTTATTATAATCTATTCAATTGGATTACTTATTAAATTTGAGGCTAAGTGGGGAAAAGCCAAAGATTTTGGTCTAAAATATTAATCTGAAATATACTCAAAAAGGAAGGGAAAAAGCTTAAGGAGTAAAATTTTTTTTTACTTAAATGTAAGGAAACACTTCTTGAAGCTCTGTCATGATGAAAAGATAAAGGAGCTGAAGCCCTTGCTATATTGCTCTCTGAGCTAAGGATTAGTGGATTATGGTGATTTGGGGCAGGGGTGGAGGGAGAACAAAACCACCAGTGAAATATGCTTAGGGGAAAAGGCATGATATAAAAACATGTTCCTCTTATAGAAGAGGAACTTATTTCTCACTAAACTTCTTGAAGTTTTACAATCTTGAAACGTTTTAGAATCTCAAACTTTCATCAAAACATCTGAAAGTCTCCCAATTAGCAAAAACAAACAAAACTACTCCTGAGCAATGACTTTGAAACAGATTTTCTAATAGTCATTGTAGCTAATTCGAAGCTACTTTTTACTAACATTGTATAATAGTCGCTGACTTTTAAATGACTATTTTCATCTTAATGTCTCTTACAGAAAATTTCAACTCTACTTTTTGTAATTTATTCTAAAGAGTGGTATACTTTGCATGCATGGTAGTTCTTTGAATAATTCATTTTTAACATATGCTAAATTGATAATGAAGTAAGAGACAAGGGATCTTCCCAATCCAGGGATCAAACCTGTGTTTTCTGCATGGCAGGTAGTCCCCTATATTGCAGGCAGACTCTTTACTGACTGAGCCACCAGGGAAACCCTCATAAGTAAATACACTTCCATTAACAACAAAAACAAATTTTATATAGTTAGAAATGAGTAACTCACATTTATATCAAGGGAATAACTTTAAATGTAATCTTTTCATCTGGATTCTTACTATAAACAAGTTTGAAAGTCATTTTAATTAAAATAAATTTGTAATATCCTAAATTTAATAAAATTATTATATCTAGGTGAAAGATATTTCAATTTTTTTCAATCTTATTTAAGAAATACAGCAAGAAAACTTGTTTTTTTTTCTGGATGTAATAATCTCAAGTAATAATTTAATATTTTTACGTTCAAAGGTCTTAATGCATATCCTATAGATACTTTATAGATGAGCAAAAGTCAATGGGTTTCCTGAGACAATTGTGTGAACAATTTAGGCCATGCCTACATTTGCTATTACATTAGTCAGTTTTCGTTATTCATATTTATTGTATTTCATGAAATTGCTACAAATACCAAACCATTTGCTCCTAGAAAAATGCAGAGCAACTTTTTCATCAATTAGTTAACATATAAGCTTGCATTTTGTGTGTTTCTGTTTAAAGATACCTGAATTAAAGGTATGTGTTTTCTCTGTAAAGCATCATTCAGCATTCCTGCTTTTAGAAACCCTGTACAATAATTCAACACTGTAATCCAGGGCCATTTTACACAGTGAAATAACTATCACAAAGCAAAAAATGTGAAAACTGTGGCACCAAAAAGACCACAAAAAAAGAGATTTTACATGGTAGAAGAGTTGAAGCAAGAGGACAGAATGTCTCCTGGTTTGACTCAGTCGGTAATTTGAGCACAGGGAGACCAAAATTTGTCCCTTTTAAATGTGTCCTCAATAACCACAAAAGTACCACATGAGTATTGAATTCAGGTTAAACATACATCTTAATAAGTAGGTAAATTCACAAATATGGAGCCAATGATCAACTCTAGTCATAATTTAATATTGTCACCTGTCCCTCCCAGATCCATGGAGAGTATTACTATTATAAGAACCATCTGAGAGGCTGTATTATTTCATTGATAAATTAAATGTTTCATCTAAGATATGAATAGGGGTAACATGAGTGTGATTGTTTTGAAAATGATTCTGGATTTCAACTATATGCAACACTGGAATGCTTTTTTTTTTCTTTTTTCAACTTTAGGCTATTACAGAAAGGGATTGTATTACTGCTTATATGTATGACTTTGCATATTACTCATCCATTGTTGTATAACATGTTACCAACATTTAGTGGTTTAGAAATTTTCTTGTCTCTGTAGTCTTTAAGCAGACTGGCATAGCTGGATGGTTCTAGTTCAAGATTTTTTTTTAATGTTTATTTAAATATCTACTTTCATTTTCTGCCTCCTTTTTCTTTCATGGCTTTTGTTGTTGTTGCTTTATTCTTTTGTTTTTTTTTTTAAGACCATGCCATACTGTATGCATGATCCCAGTTCCCTGACCAGGAATGGAACCCATGCCCCCCTGCACCAGGAGTGCAGAATCTTAACCACTGAACCACCAAGGAAGTCCCAGCACAAGACTTTTAATGAGCCATCTGAAGGCTTGACTGGGACTGACAGATTACCTTCTACTCACTCTCAGGGGTGTTCACTGCAGGTTTTGATTCCTCATTCTTTGGGGGGCTCTTGATAGAAGACCTGAGAGAACCCCAAGAGGGTCTCTCCCAAGAACATGATGATTAACTTCAAGTGATGAGACAGAATTAGAAGGAATTCACATGCCCTGCGTAACCTAATCTCAGGGGAAACATATCATCACCGTTGGTAACACAGACTAAACATGTCACAATGTGGGAAAGGATGTCACAAAGATTTGAATATTGTATATACCAAGGACCCAGGATAAAGGGGCATCTCAAAGGATGGAAACCAGAGAGAGAGAGTGTGTGTGTTGTTTATTGATCACAAATCCTCAGGGCAAAATCAATGTAGAAAAATTGGTTAATCTTTTAAGTTTAATGTATAATTATGTATTGAATATATGCTACTTAAAATATTACTACATTTTGATAAAAATATAATTTTGATAATTCAAATTCCCATTGATATTTGCTATATTGCAAATTAACAATAATTTAAATTTTTTAAAAGTATTTTAATAAGAATCTTTCAAAAACACTTTTATAGATCCTCTTACACAAAATAAAATATTAAGTCCTGTTTTAAAAAAAAGCTCTCTAGACATAAATATTAAGTAGATGTTAAAAATCTGGTCCCATCACTTCGTGGTAAATAGATGGGGAAACAACAGTGGAAACATTGTCAGATTTTATTTTTTGAGGCTCCAAAATCACTGCAGATGGTGACTACACCATGAAATTAAAAGACGCTTACTCCTTGGAAGAAAAGTTATGACCAACCTAGGTAGCATATTCAAAAGCAGAGACATTACTTTGCCAACAAAGATCTGTCTAGTCAAGGCTATGGTTTTTCCTGTGGTCATGTATGGATGTGAGAGTTGGACTGGGAAGAAAGCTGAGCGCTGAAGAATTGATGCTTTTGAAGTGTGGTGTTGGAGAAGACTCTTGAGAGTCCCTTGGACTGCAAGGAGATCCAACCAGTCCATTCTGAAGGAGATCAGAATGGGATTTCTTTGGAAGGAATGATGCTAAAGCTGAAGCTCCAGTACTTTGGCCACCTCATGAGAAGNATTGATGCTTTTGAAGTGTGGTGTTGGAGAAGACTCTTGAGAGTCCCTTGGACTGCAAGGAGATCCAACCAGTCCATTCTGAAGGAGATCAGAATGGGATTTCTTTGGAAGGAATGATGCTAAAGCTGAAGCTCCAGTACTTTGGCCACCTCATGAGAAGAGTTGACTCATTGGAAAAGACCCTGATGCTGGGAGGGATTGGGGGCAGGAGGAGAAGGGGACGACCGGGGATGAGATGGCTGGATGGCATCACGAACTCGATGGACGTGAGTCTGAGTGAACTCCGGGAGTTGGTAATGGACAGGGTGGCCTGGCATACTGGGATTCACGGGGTCACAAAGAGTCAGACACTACTGAGCAACTGAACTGAATTGAACTGAACTGAAGTTACCTGAAGGAAACTAAGTCTGAATAGTGAAAAATACACTGTTAGGAATAGGTGAAGTTTTAAATAAAATTATTGGTGTCACCATCAGTAACACCATCCTCACTGACACCATCTAAGGAAAAATGAGGAGAAAGATACTGAGATATAGATATTCTTGGGAAGTGAAAGGTTTAAGCAACATTTAAAGAGACTATGGCTAGAAGAGAGTGAGTGAGCAAGAGAGAGAACAGGAAATAAAGTCAGAACTGGGAACTCATTTCAATGTCAAGACCATGGCAAGGATTTTTCCTTTTTTTTTTTTTTTTCCTTTTTTTAGACAGAAGAGATGCCTTTGGAGAAACACACACACATGAGAAACAAAGTATTAGTTCTGATTCAGTTACAAAATTCACAGTAACCAATGATGATGGCCTGTAGTTTTAGCAATATTTATATACTCAACACAATGGCACCCCACTCCAGTACCCTTGCCTGGAAAATCCCCTCGATGGGGGAGCCTGGTAGGCTGCAGTCCATGGGGTCGTGAAGAGTCGGACATGACTGAGTGACTTCCCTTTCACTTTTCACTTTCATGCGTTGGAGAAGGAAATGGCAACCCACTCCAGTGTTCTTGCCTGGAGAATCCCAGGGATGGGAGCCTGGTGGGCTTCCGTCTATGGGGTCACACAGAGTCAGACACGACTGAAGCGACTTAGCAGCAGCAGCAGCAACATTGTGGTTGTTGCTATTTAGTCACTAAGTCATGTCTAGTTTTTTTGATCCCATTGTCTCTAACCCACTAAGCGCCTCTGTCCATGGGATTTCCCAGGCAAGAATACTAGAGAGGGTTGCCATTTTCTTCTTCAGCAGATCTTTCCAACCCAGAGATTGAACCTCCGTCTACTGCATTGCTGGTGGGATCTTTACTACTGAGCCACTTGGGGAGCCCTATATTTTCATTTAATGTCCTAACACGCTTTTGTCATTGGCAAAGCAATTCTTAAATATATGATGAAGAAAAAAAGGTAAAAAATCAAAGTATCTGATGAAGAATAGGATATATCCCTTTTATACTTAACATCAATCATGGTTTTCAAGGTACAACAAAGCTGAAAGATACAAGTTCTTTTCTGATGCGTTTGGGTGATGGTAGGAGAAAATAATACTAATAAAAAGTATTTAACATATATTTCAATATATCTGTTTATTAGTCAATATCTACTATAATTTGTTAAATTATAACCATAAATATAGCAAGTTGTATTCATTAAAGGCCTTGCTTTATGCCAAGCATGACATACATATATGTCATCCCTTTTATTCTTGGAAAAAACTCATAGATACTTTAGCTTGTTAGATAAATTAGCTGAAAATAAAAATCTCTGTCTCATAAAATATAATGATAATGTACTCATATGAAGGAAAACTGTATGATAAAATATTAACCATTTTCTTAATGTATTTTTATATTACAAAACTGGTAAATAGTCTGTGCACCTGCTACTAGTGATTTGCAATTACCCATCACTTAAAAGTCTGCAATATGTATCATAAACCAAAAAGCAAAACTTGTCATAAAAAGAGAACACAAAATAGAATTCAAGTTTTCACTTTCTTTGAGCAGCCAGATGGCACAGAATTATTTTTCTGCAATTGAATATAAAAGCACTAAAGCTGGACAAACAGACCATTTCAGATTTATAGCATGGTTTTATAATTTTTTAAACAATGAAGGGCTATGTATACAATTATTAAATCCATTTATCTTGTAAAAGATTATTTAAATAATATATAATACATTTAAAGTATCTTGTTAGCAGAACCTTATATAATTTTTTTATTTGGATACACTTATTTAGGCTAAAGGTCACCCTTTGACAATCAACATGTTATTTTTGTAAATTGTCTGCATATATGTAGAAAGTCAAAAATTCAACTGTTCAAAATGGGCATTTTGGTATAACTAAAAGTGCATAACCAAATAATGGGATTCTTAAAGTGTTGTTTGTATGGAGGACACAAAAAATTGTGACTGAGCATATGGTTGAATCTTATTCCAGTTTCTTTTCCTTTATGTTGCATAATATCAATAATAGCAGCTACATCATAGGGTCTGCATGAGAATTTAAATAATCTGTTTAAAACAGAATTAACTCTGCTGCTGTTGCGGCTAAGTTGCTTCAGTCCTGTCCGACTCTGTGCAACCCCATACACGGCAGCCCACCAGGCTCCCCCATCCCTGGGATTCTCCAGGCAAGAACACTGGAGTGGGTGTGATTTCCTTCTCCAATGCATGAAAGTGAAAAGTGAAAATGAAGTCGCTCAGTCGTGTCCGACTCTTAGCGACCCCATGGACTGCAACCCACTAGGCTCCTCTACCCATGGGATTTTCCAGGCAAGGGTACTGGAGTGAGGTGCCATTGCCTTCTTTGAATTAACTCTAAATTACTGTTAAAAGTACATAGCAAATATTCAATAAGTATATCAAAATGAAAAGAAAGTTAATAAATGAGTGTTTATGTTTCTCTTGTTGATAATTTAAGTGATTTTGCATTTGTAATGCATATATTTTGAATGAAATGTTTTCATTTTCTTCTTCAATGAATAGTTTATCTGAACGCATATATCAGTACACCTGGTGTTCTGAAGGTCATTTGGTTAATACAAAATGATTAAATCAAGTGAAAAAAGTGAACTGTGAGTGCAATATCAGGGCTTTACTTTGCTCTGTTTTTAAACTTTCCTAGACATAGCAATAAAACTAGGCCAGAGTAGTGAACGTCAACTGTATGGAAGTTGCTGTGAGGAAGAGAGCAGGTATCAACTCAGTAAAGATTCAATGTCCTTTCCTAGACTTTAATCCAACTGGAAAAAGGAAGATAGGAATTAGCAGGTAGGTTCTTCTAGTAGTGAAGACTCACATATATAGAGAATAAACTAGTGGTTACCAGTGGGGAGAGGAAAGGGAGAGGGGTAATATAGTGGGATGACATTAAACAATACAAATGATTAGGTATAAAATAAACTACAAGGATACATTGTACAACACAAGGTATATAACCAACATTTTTAAATAACTATAAGTGGGGAATGACTTTTAAAACATGTGAGTCACAATTTTGCATACCTATAATTTATATAATATTGTACAACTATACTTCAACTAAAAATAATAATTTGGGACCCTGAGAAAGTCATTCTTACTTGCATTTCTTACAGTGACCCAAGCGCAAAGATGATAGATGAAGATAGTACATAGATACATGATAAACAGTAGGTAGAGAAAATGGAGAAAGAAATGGCAACCTACTCCAGTATTCTTGCCAGGATAATCCCATGGACAGAAGAGTCTGTTGAGCCACAGTCCAAGGAGGTCACAAAAGTGTCGGATATGACAGAGCAAGTGAGCACACATATAAGATATAGATAGATAGAGACGAGCACACGCCGAGTTCTCACCAAAGACACTATTTATCTTATAAATCACAGGGATAGTTTTTAACACTGACAATTCTTGGCTTTGAAAAGTAGTTTTCACAATGGCCCCCTTCCTGCCTTTTTCACATTCTCCCCACTTGACTCCTATTCTTTTAGGTATTCTTCCAAAATATCTGGCTAATCCTTCTTAGGCTCGTTTTTTGGGGGTCTCCATATCAAACTATCTTCTGTTCTCTCTGTACTGTGTTTATAAGGCCAACTCATTCCACAGTGTGCTAATAACTTATTAACGGTATGTTAATAAATAGAACATTCCAAGATCTACATCTCTCCACAGATCACTTTTCTGAATTTCAAAACCATATATTCAGCTGCCTACTCTCCTCTTCTACTTCGAACTTACAAAGGAACTTCATAGCAAACACCTAGATGGAACAAGAGTTCCCTCTTTTCATCTAATGACACCCAAGAGAGCATTTTGTTGCTAAAGGAGCCACCTTACTGTGACCTAGACATGTAAGGGGCATTATTTATTTCTCTGACTTCTAAAATTCCATTTATCAGCCACTTCCGCTGGATCATGGAAAAAGCAAGAGAGTTCCAGAAAAACATCTATTTCTGCTTTATTGACTATGCCAAAGCCTTTGACTGTGTGGATCACAATAAACTGTGGAAAATTCTGAAAGAGATGGGAATACCAGACCACCTAACCTGCCTCTTGAGAAATCTGTATGCAGGTCAGGAAGCAACAGTTAGAACTGGACATGGAACAACAGACTGGTTCCAAATAGGAAAAGGAGTCTGTCAAGGCTGTATATTGTCATCCTGCTTATTTAACTTATATGCAGAGTACATCATGAGAAATGCTGGGCTGGAAGAAGCTCAAGCTGGAATCAAGATTGCCAGGAAAAATATCAAGAACCTCAGATATGCAGATGACACCACCCTTATGGCAGAAAGTGAAGAGGAAAAAAGCCTCTTGATGAAAGTGAAAGAGGAGAGTGAAAAAGTTGGCCTAAAGCTCAACATTCAGAAAACGAAGATCATGGCATCTGGTCCCATCACTTCATGGGAAATAGATGGGGAAACAATAGAAACAGTGTCAGACTTTATTTTAGGGGGCTCCAAAATCAATGCAGATGGTGATTGCAGCCATGAAATTAAAAGACGCTTACTCCTTGGAAGAAAAGTTATGACCAACCTAGATAGTATATTCAAAAGCAGAGACATTACTTTGCCGACTAAGGTCCGTCTAGTCAAGGCTATGGTTTTTCCTGTGGTCATGTATGGATGTGACAGTTGGACGGGAAGAAAGCTGAGCGCTGAAGAATTGATGCTTTTGAACTGTGGTGTTGGAGAAGACTCTTGAGAGTCCCTTGGACTGCAAGGAGATCCAACCAGTCCATTCTGAAGGAGATCAGAATGGGATTTCTTTGGAAGGAATGATGCTAAAAATGAAGCTCCAGTACTTTGGCCACCTCATGTGAAGAGTCGACTTATTGGAAAAGACTCTGATACTGGGAGGGATTGGGGGCAGGAGGAGAAGGGGACGACCGAGGATGAGATGGCTGGATGGCATCACTGACTCAATGGACGTGAGTCTGAGTGAACTCCAGGAGTTGGTGATGGACAGGGAGGCCTGGTGTGCTGTGATTCATGGGGTTGCAAAGAGTCAGACACGACTGAGTGACTGAACTGAACTTAGCTTTCACACAACTATGGTCCCATTCACATTTTTATATCCCAACTGATACCACCATAGCCTGAACTAATAATGTCTCTCTTTGGCCAATCTAATAGCTTCCATGCAGTTCAGCAGCATCCACTTTTTCTCATAAAATTTCATGACCTTGGGAGTTATTAAAACATAAATGTTACTCTTAAAGAAACAAATGAAAACAAAACTGCAGTGGCTTCTTATTGCACTTAGGAAAATCTCCATATTCCTAGCACAGCCCCCCCCCCCCCCCCCCCC
>SJXQ01009735.1:41149-75824 GCA_006408695.1 Aepyceros melampus
CCCCCCCCCCCCCCCGATCCCCGCCAAACTGCTTCAGCAACTCTCCTATTGGTGTATTGGGAATCAGCCCCATTCACAGACATGCTTTTTATAAATAACCTAATGTGTAGAAGCCATGGCCTCACTGATTAGGACTTACACAATTCAGTTCATCACATCACTGTCTTCAGATTTCACCTCCGATTCTCCCTGGAATCCTTGCCAGACAGGTCGTTGTCTCCTTCATTCTGCCTTAACAGCCTTTTCAGACACAAACAATTTCCATCTGTTGCATCAATGACATCAGTTACATCTCCCATGGAGGAATCCCACTTTATGAAAAACAGCAAAGAGGGTAACAATAGCTACCACCAAGAACAGCCCTTACAAGATGTCATCCTGCACTAAGGTTTGGAGATGCCCAAGTTGCCAAGAAAGACAGGACTCACAGGGACTTGATGGAGCAAGTCTTTACTGCACAGAGAACAAGAGCAAGCTCAGCTCACAGTGGCCATCGGCGCCCTGTGGCCTTTGAGCTGCAAGCAAAAGATCCCCACTCCCTCTCCCCCAAGAAACATATAGGACATTGAGTCTGGTCAGATGCCATATGATACACAACCTTAGGTAGAACAAAGAGGTATCCATCAAACCCAGAAAAGAGAAGAATACTTTCCCTAAAAGTGATATGCCCAGCATAGGCTTGAGAGCTTTTATCTCTCTGTAAGGAAATGTTCCAAGCCCAAGGCATACTCTTATGCTACCATGCAAGGGTCAGCATCCTGAGTGTGACTGTTTTTCCCAACGATGTAAAAATTCAACTTTGGTAATAACTTTCAATTTTCTAAGTTTCTCAGCAGTATTTGACAGAATTGATCATTCTCGTTATGACGTTTTCCTTTTCACTTTATATCTGAGACAGTGTTTTCAATCTTGGTTAATTTAGATTTCACCTCCTTACAGTGTCTGCTCTAACCAACACACCTAAAATGGCACCCATGTCATTCTTCTCTAGTCCTTTTGTCTTGGTTTATTTTCCCTCATAAACTTATATTGCATAAATGTATGTCAATATATATGTATATATTACATAGCTGTTTATAATTCATCTCCCAAAATATAATACAAAGTTTTGACAAATGCACCTTTATGTTTTTGTCCAAATTGTGTTTAAATAAAATTTTATTACAATTTTAAATTTGCAGAAAAATGTCAAAGATAGTACAGTGTTCTCATATACTTCATACCCAGTTTTCTTTATTATTAATATTATATATGATACATTTGTTGCAATAAATGAACCAATATTGATACATCATTATTACCTAAGTTCATATCATTATATATGCAGATTTCCTTAGTTTTTACCTAATGTAATGTATCCTATTTTATCCCAAACAGGATGTCACACTACATTTATCAGTTAAGTCTCCTTAAGCTCCTCTTGACTCTGACAGCTCCTCAGACTTCATTTCGATGACAGTTTTGAGGATCATTTGTCAGTTATTTTGTAGAATGTTCCTCAGCTGGCTTTTGGTTGATTTTCTTTCTCATATTAGACAAGGGTTATATGATTTGAAGAGAGACAGCAGTAAAGTGCCATTTTTATCATAGTATATGGGATCAACTTAACATTGTTGATACTGTTAGTAATCATTTGGCTGAGACAGTTTGTCAATTTTTTCCACTGTAAATGTACTTTTTTTTTTTTTTAATTTCCATCTGTCCTCTAGAGGGATGTCATATGTACAGTATTAATTTACACAGAAATCTGAAATCATGAGGAGTTACGTTCTATCTCTTAGATGGTAAGGTTTCTACATAAATTTTTTGGAATTCTTCTGCCTCATTTGTTTATCCAGTCATTTTTTTAAATGTTGGAATAAGTGCCTAGGTATTTGTTTTATGTTTTTTAATGTAATCCATCAGTCCTGGGTGTTCATTGGAAGGACTGATGTTGAAGCTGAAACTCCAATATTTTGGCCACCTGATGCGAAGAGCTGACTCATTTGAAAAGATTCTGATGCTGGGAAAGACTGAGAGCAGAAGGACATGGGGACGACAGAGGTGAGATGGTTGGATGGCATCACCAACTCAATGGACATGGGTTTGTGTGGACTCGGAGTTGGTGATGGACAGGGAGGCCTGTTGTGCTGCGATTCATGGGGTCGCAAAGAGTCGGAAACGACTGAGCGACTGAACTGAACTGAACTGAGCACTACCTTATTTATTTTTTTCCAGCTTCTGCCATTGGGAACTTTTTCAGTTAGCACCTCTGTTTCTTTGATGTACCCTCATCATTGAGGGATTTTTTTTTTTTAAACTATGTCTTTACTTTTTATAGCCTCATTTTCTATAAAATAATCTCCAAGCTCATTTTATATTCCTAACACTAGTCCTAGAATTATCCAAGAACCTCGATTCCTTTTATCCGAGAATAGTATTAAAAATTAAGATCTGGGCCCTAAGTTTGCTCCTTTATTTACAGGAGTCCATTGTGTGGATGTATCACAGTGCACTGATTCACCTTCCCAAAGGCATCTCGGGTTGTTTCCAAGTTTCAGCATATATAAACAAAACTGCTATAAACGATCATGTAAAGGTTTTTCTATGGAACTTAAGTTTTTAAATCTTTTGCATAAATACCTGAGAGCACTATCATTTGATTGTATAAGATGATGTATTTAAAAACCACTACACTGCTAACCCATTGTGGTTTTACCACTTTGAATCTGTTGCTCTATGTCCTCACCAGCAGCAGTTGGAATAATCAGTTTCTTTTGTTTTTCTTCAGCTGGTTGAGCAGTGTAGCCTTTCTAACTGTATAACAATATTTCATTTGCTTAAATTTTCAATTCCCTAATGAGAACTGAAGTTGAGCAACTTTTGTTATGTTTATTTGTGGGTGTGTTTAATCACAGTATTTCCTAGAAGCAACTAGCATAAAATGGGTCCCTGTTAAATATTTATAAAATAAACTATGTATAAGCACAATAAAAATTGTATGTAATTTTATTACAAGACTAAATTCTTTTGATTGAAAATAAATAAGTCCCTGAATATTTCTGTCTGTACTATAAGCTCGTAGTCAAGATTTAAAGTATATAATATATCAATATACTGTTTGAATTTAAATAATTTGAGCAGAGATGTTACTGTAAACACATTTAACATGTAAAATGGTTGTAAATAACTGGTAGAGCTAGCTATTTGAAAAGAATGCTTAAAATATGTATTTTTCAATGTTTAGAATTAAAAAATAAATCCATCCACAAATGATAAATTCTATTGAAATATTCTATGCATAACTATTATATATTTATTTTTATTTTCCATAGAGTATCATACCTTGTAACAGAGAGTTGTTGTAAAAATAAAATAAGGGGTGAAATATACAAGGTTTTCAGCCATTGACCTGAGTACAGTGTTATGGGTTGCTATTGTGACTATAATTAATATTTTCAGTAATTCCTTTTGATCAATGTAAAAATCCATAACATTGTTGAATTAAATTTCCTTAGCTGTTTTCTAAGTAAGTAATTAATAAATCACTACTATTGTTGTTGATCTTTAATTATTTTGCTGTTGTCTTAAAACCTTTTATCCCATTATCTAACATTCTCTTTACCATTTTTTACTATTAGTCTTTTACTTTTTATTTAAATTTTATTCACATTTTTATTTTTGTTTACTTTTTAAAACATAAATGTATACTCTTTTATAAAGATTGATCTATTACTACCAGTATAATCGATTTACTTTCTAAATCTATGTAAATTTTCTATAAATTTCACCTTTAGTTTTCTACTAACCATCAGTATTGTAACTCAAAATACATATGTTCTAAAAATGGTCTTATTAATTTAATATACCAAATAATATAAGGTAGTATTTTTTCATGGACTGAGGACATATAAATACCTATTTTGTTTATGAATGATTTCTCAAATCAGACATGAAAAGTATCCTGTGTATTTGTATTATTACATTTGAAAATGTCTGTGACAAATGCAAATTATATGTGATTAAATATTTTCTAAGTCCAAGACTTTACAGGTCATTGCTTTCTCCTACTTATACTTCATGATATACATTTTTGGAATGAATTTAGCTACGTGTAGTAAGAAAACCTTTCTATATTTTAACACATGCACTGATATATCTAATAGGTAATTTTAATATTACTTTCAATTAGCATAACACATTTTACATACTCGTTATACTGTTCATTTAATTTCCTCTAAAATATGTTGATAAAATGTTTTCTTTTATTCTACAAATTTCTAGGTCTTTTCAAACTAAATTGATAGCTTAATAATTATATTCTAATATTGCTTGAGTAAATTTGTTTTGGGGAATTTTGCCTAGCATTCTAGTGGGGATCCAGCATACCTACACAAAACAATATTCATGTTTAACTATATCAAGATATGGAGTCTATAGTGGTTATTTATTGCTGATAATAAACCATTACAAAATATAAGGTTTTAAAAATATCCTATTTGCTCCTGGTTCTATTTGCAAATTGAGCTGGGCTCCACTGTACAGTTTTTCCATTGGTCTCATGAGTGACTACAGTCACCAGGCAGCTTCACTGAGACTTCTTGGTTGAACAATGGCTTCACTCATATGCTTTGCAGGGATTCAGACAACCAACAAGCTATCTTTCTCTAAGCAATCTCTCATCATCCAGGAGACTAAGGATACCTCTCTGGGTGACAGCAGTATTCCCAAAGGGTGAGAATGGAATTGCAAGTATTTTTCAGGCTTAAAACCAAAGCTTGCAAATGATTTATCTACCACATCTCATTGATCAAAGTCCAGTTCAGATTCAAGAATATGGCAAATGGATTCATCATCTCTTTGAGACATGTGGTACACTCACATGACAAAGAAGGGTGTATTCTGGGATGGGAAGAATTTGTGACTCCTTTCCCAATTTACTAAAGACTGTTGTGGAGCACAGCATTGCTGGAGTGTCTGCTGTATAAACTAATTCTGCAATCTGCAGTTTCACAAACAAGAAAGATGACCTGATCATTCTGAAACTAGGTTTACTTATTTAGAAAACAAATATAATTGTTTTGAAGATTTGCTGACATACTTTACATAAGCTACTTGGTACAATTTCTAGATAATTACAAATGTAAATTATTAATAATGACTATTTCTAATATTTTCTTGGTGGTTAACCCAATCCTAGCTACTCTTTTGTTGTTGTTGTTTAGTTGCTAAGTAGTGTCTGACTCTGCAACCCGATAAACTGTAGCCCACCAGATTCCTCTGTCCATGGGATTTCCCAAGCAAGGATACTAGAGCAGGTTGCCATTTCTTTCTCCAGGGGATTTTCCTGACCCAGGGACCAAACCTATGTCTGCTACACTGGCAGGCAGATTCTTCACCACTGAGCCACCAAGGAAGCCCAATTATTCTTCATATCTTGCTAAATAAAAATGTGGTTTTCTCACTTGAAAGAGGAGCATTTTCTCCTATAAAATCGAAAAATGCCAGAGTAGTGCAATCATGGCAAGAAAAAGGAGTAAATGACATGAAGCAGGGCTAACCTCATGGGCAACAACTTCACTATTTCTGTCACCTACACCTGCCAGTTGATTACACACTGGAGACTGAATCCATTTTGAAGTCAGTTAAATTCAGAAGCACAGAGGAAGGAAGCAGATTATGTATCTTTATGACCTTCTTTCTCCTTTCATCTAGGCTGCTCACATTTTTAGACCTCACTGCCTCTAAGTCAAATGTGTTGCTTTCTCGTTGAATCCTTTCAGAATCTAAATGGATATATTATATTCCTTTCTATATTAGGACTCTCCTGGTTGCTAGGTACATAAATTCAATGCAGATTGGCTTTAAGAGAAATGAATTTATTTTATCACCATTTCTTACATCAAGGCATATTCTGATCCAGGTGCATTTTTTGACTCACTAGTAAATCAGGACATAGACTCTTCTGTATCTCTATCTCTCACTCGACTCCTGCCCTTCAGTTTTCCATTGTATTTTCAGGAAAGCACTTCCGAAACACTGACAACTAGTAACCATAGGAAAAAACATTTAGCTTTAGTGAAAGTCATAGCTCCAAATGGGTAACTCAGATCAGGTATTTATGCCTCAGCCAATCACTCTGATAAAAGATAAAGTGTCCTTTGAGGTACAGAATAATATTGCTGCTGCTGCTACTGCTAAGTCGCTTCAGTCGTGTCAGACTCTGTGCGACCCCATAGACGGCAGCCCACCAGGCTGCCCTGTCCCTGGGATTCTCCAGGCAAGAACACTGGAGTGGGTTGCCACTTCCTTCTCCAATGCATGAAAGTGAAAAGTGAAAGTGAAGTCGTTCAGTCGTGTCTGACTCCTAGCGAACCCATGGACTGCAGTTTACCAGGCTCCACTGTCCATGGGATTTTCCAGGCAAGAGTACTGGAGTGGGTTGTCATTGCCTTCTCCGAGAATAATATTCGGTTTCAGTTTAGGCGCTCAGTCGTGTCCGACTCTTTGCGACCCCATGAATCACAGCATGCCAGGCCTCCGTGTCCATCACCAACTCCCGGAGTTCACTCAGACTCGCGTCCATCGAGTTCTTGATGCCATCCAGCCATCTCATCCTCAGTCGTCCCCTTCTCCTCCTGCCCCTAATCCCTCCCAGCATCAGGGTCTTTTCCAATGAGTCAACTCTTCTCATGAGGTGGCCAAAGTACTGAGCTTCAGCTTTAGCATCATTCCTTCCAAAGAAATCCCAGGGTTTAATCTCCTTCAGAATGGACTGGTTGGATCTCCTTGCAGTCCAAGGGACTCTCAATATTACTGTAGGTCAAATCAAGTCACTATTTCCAGAAAAAAGTGAAAACAGATGCTAGATAAATATATATAACAAATATCCAAGAATCTTTTACCACTAGCACAGACAATGGATTTCAATTTACTGTGGGTTTAACTTTGACAGTTTTATCAAACTTTATGCCTTTTTCCTTTTCCTACCATATATTAACAAAAGATGGAAACTCACCAGCCCCTTGGAAGCAAATATTGCCTTTCCAACCCTTGATTTTGCTTTCTGCATTGGCCAGTATGTTTTATTCAACTTCTTGAAAAATTTTAATTTCCATAAGACTAGAAAGCAGAAGAATCTTTATTAAAGTCTTCCATAATCCATCCCGGTATAAAATTTATTTCCCTCAAATAAACCACATCTACATCTTTTGAAAATGATTTAGATGATATTTCTCACTTAATAACTGAAAGGAGAATGAAGAAAAATTTGATATGGATACATGTTGACAAAAAAGAAGCATAACAATTTTGTGATAACTTCTATTTCTTTCTAAATCCTCTCAAAAATGTACTCCTGTTTAAGCCAAGTAGTTTAAGAAGATAAAAACTTGTAAGCCACTAAACATACAAAAATACTGTTTCTCCAAATATATTTATCATTGTATAAACACTACAAATATGTATTTTAGCAAGTTTACTGAATAATTTATAGAATATAATATTTGAACCATAACCTTCTTGCAGAAATCACTGAATGCTTCAATTCCATTAAATGTACTTTCAATACTAAATGACTTAATCATTTTCCTCCAAATAATCCTAGTCTTCTGATAAGTTTTCTGATTTTTCCTTATAATTAAAATGTCTTGATAAATAGCCTTTAATAATATATGTTCATGTATTGTTCACATTTATTCTTAAAATGCATGTTTGCAGCATAAAAATACGACATTTACTTTTCTGATATCCTTTCTCTTTTTTTCTCTCCAGGTCAGTATATACAGATTTGGATAAACCAATTACTGCATGATGAAGAGAACAACAAAGCTAACAAAAACAATACAAAACAAAATAAGACATCAAAACAATACGAAATATGGAAAATTCAATAAGAATTTCACTGGAAAGCTTTAATAACTTTCCTTAAGCCAGCGAATGGAGGAGGACTGACATTCTCAAGGAACTATGACTACTGTATATATATCAGGATCCAATAGACTGAAATGAAATTTCGATTGTAACACAACCATCCCATGAATTAATAACTCACCTTTATCTACAAAACACTAGAGGTGGCTTTGAATTTATTGATTTTATATCCTTTGTATTTCAGCCAGGTCAGATTTTGGGAGACAGCCTCCTTTAATTTCTGCAAGGGTGGGAGAAAGATTTATGATGTTCCTACTTCATCAGTTCTCAGGAGTAAAGAATGGGCATTGTCTTCCAGTTAAGTAAACCATGAGAGGCACCTTCTGAAAAGGGTCACTGAATTTATTCTAGATGTTGTTAGTTACTGTCTCCTAGGTCATACAATAGTTGCTGAAAGACTAGTATGGGACACTTGTATCCATATAAAGCCAGCAAAACTTTCATGTCTCTGGAATAAAAGATATCATTACATGTAATGTCACTGTGTTTCATAATTGCTTATAATGCTGTTTCTTAAATTTAATTTCTCCTCATGTGAAAATGTAATGAAAATTCAATCAAAAGTATGTAAGAATTTCTCATATTATTTTAGATGTACTGGTTTTACACCTTTTTTTTTTCATTTTCCATGGATTTTAAAATTTGAGAACATATACGATCACACATGAATATTTTTGTACATTGATCCATAATCTTTTAAAATAAGAAATGAAATATGTGTATATTTTATATATGTATAGGTGCTCAGTGGTGTCCAACCCTTTGCAGTCCCATGGACTATAGCCTGCCAGGCTCCTCTGCCCATGGAATTTTCCAAGTAAGAATACTGGAGTGGGTTCCCATTTCCTCCTCCAGGAGATCTTTGTGATCCAGGAATAGAACTAGAGTCTCTTGGGTCTCTTGCATTGGCAGGTAGATTCTTTACCACTAGCACCACCTGGGAAGCCTGTGTGTGTGTGTGTGTGTGTGTGTGTGTGTATTATATATATCAGTTCAGTCATTCAGTTGTGTCCGACTCTTTGTGACCCCATGGACTGCAGCACACCAGGCCTCCTTATCCATCACCAACTTCCTTTCCTTGAATTTACTCAAACTCATGTCCATTGAGTTGGTGATGTCACTCTATGGACTGTAGCCCACAAAGCACCTCTGTCCATGGGATTCCCCAGGCAAGAATACTGGAGTGGGTTGCCATGCCCTTCTCCAGATCTTTTTGACCCAGGGATGGAACCTGCATCTCTTAAATCTCCTACATTGGCAGGCAGGTTCTTTACCACTAGCGCCACCGGAATGCCTGCTGCTATGCCTGCTCCTGCCAATTTCTACTGTTGCCTCTCCTCTTATTTTTATTGCTGCAACTAAGCACAGCGCAGTGATATTGTTAACAATACTTTTACTACTGATAATTATATAGACAATTTTAATTAGACAAAATTTGAATTATACCAATTTTCCTACATTTAATCATAATGATTGCATCATTTTCTCCATTATTATATGAATACAATAGATTATATGTCTGATTTTAAATTTTTATGGGATAATTTTTCATGATTATATTATCATTTTAAATCACTGCTGAACATAATTTTTCTATATTTGAGCTGTGATCATTGCTCTGATATTTGTGAGGCATATTTTCTATGATTTATTTTCCATATAATATTGCTATTAGCTTTTATTGCCAAAGATAAACAGAATATAAGTTTCTTGAAAACACAGTAGAAATATCTTCATGACCTTGGGGCACACAAAGGTTACTTAGACAGTATAAAAATGGCACCAAACTTAAAAGAAATAAAAAGATGATTGCACTTACTTAATGTTAATGACATATATTAATCAAGATATAGCATTACAGCATTATGATGTTTCATCACATACACCTGAAAAAACACCTCATATAAAGAAATATTTTTAAATTTTTATTAATAATTAAGAAAAAAGATCTTAATTTTTTAAATGTCCCTGATCCTTTTTCAGGTATATCTAGAAAGGATACAGTGGTCCCTCAATATCCTTGGAAGATTGGTCCCAGGACCCGCTGAACATATCAAAACCTACAGACGCTCAAATCCCTTATAGAAAGCAGTGTTGCATTTGCATATAACCTAGTCACATTCTCCAGTTAACCTTAAATCATCTCTAGAGTACTTCTACTACATGATATAATGTAAATGCTATGTAAACAGTGGCCAGTGACTGGAAAAGTCAAATTTGGCCTTTTGGACCTTATCAGAATTTTTATTCTTGATTATTTTTGACCAGCAGTTGGTTGAATCTGTGGATGCAGAATCTACGTATATGGAAGCTGACTATGTATTCAAATAGTCAACTTTTATGGTTTCACGGTAACCCACTCCAGTGTTCTTGCCTGGAGAATCCCATGGACAGAGGTGCATGGTGGACTAAAGTCCATAGAGTTGCAAAGTCAGACACGACTGAAGAACTAACATGGATGCACATGATGTTAATCATGATGGGCATGAAAACCAAACCTGCCTTGAAACCACTTCTGAGAACAGATACAATTTAAAGATTGACAATACAAAGAACATTATGTAATATGAAGCAAGGGAAAGTCACATTGTCAGCGAGATTATGTCATTTTCATTACTTTGAAATCTTGTTTAGTGGCACTTGCTGAATGTATGTCCACCAATTCTGATCAAGTCTACATCTAAGAGAAATGAATGAAATACTTTTACCAATAAGACATAAAAAATCATTTCAAGAGTTTTATTCTTAACAGTCAAAATTGAAAACAGCCTAAATGTCATTTAATAGAATGGATGAATTGTGATGTACTGTTAAAATGGATACAAATAGCAATAACAAAAAACAGACTGCTGATATATTAAAATGCATAGGTTAATCCCAGAGCCATTGTATTAAGTGAGAGAAGGTAGACAAAACAGCTATTAATTGCAAGGTTTTAGCTACTTAATTTGACAACAGGCAAAACTAATTGAGGTTTTTAAATGTCAAATCAGGGGTTGCCATAATTGTATCGATAAATTAACTTTATGGGCACAATAGAAAATTCTAGACATGTTCTATAGATTGATGATTTGTGTGGTTTTCATCAGGATATAAATTTCACTTTGCTGTATGGTTAATATTCATTTATTTTACAAATCACACTGCATGCACTTGTAATCATAAATCAAAGAAAAACAAACTTGGCATCCACTGATAGCCAGGTTCATTTTATTTATTTATGTAATTATTTTTAAAATTTATTTGGGCTTTCCAGGTGGCACTAGTGGTAAAGAATCCACCTGCCAATTCAGGAGCTGCAAGAGACGCAGTTTTGATCCCTGGGTCAGGAGATCTTTTGGAGTAGGAAGTGACAACTTCAATATCCTTGCCTGGAAAATTCTATGGACAGGAGAGCCTGGTGGGGCTGAAACCATGGGGCTGAGAGTTGGACACAATTCAGCACAAAATGTATGTTCATTTTAAAGACTAAAGAAGCAAGAAATGCCTACATCTCTTTAGTATGCTCTTCAGTGATCCTTGAAGGGTGGAGTAAAGAGAGCAGTTCATTTCTATCATTTTTGTTGCCTTATCTGATACTTTCAACCAGTGCAGCAAGACTGTAAACAGACCACCAATGTTCCTGAGTTATTGCTTCCCCTGGCCTACAAACAGGCATGATGATATGAGAGTTCTGTTGATTTAATTCCATTGGACATGTTTTCCACTACAAATATGAACATTTGTCACATGTAGTTTGCTGGGGAAAGGTTAGGAAGTGCTGGTTTATACCATTTACTTATTTTTGACGATATCATGTCTTGAGTGTTCATTTGGACTGTCACAAGTGAGTCAAGAAGAAGAGGCATTAATTAGATGTAATTTACATTAACTGATTTGATCTGCAGCAATGCTACTGAAGTTTTTTTAGGGCCACCGAACTTTGATAAGCATTGGCAGTAGAACTGCCATTTATGGTTTAGCAAAGACATGTCATTTCACTGAAATAAAGCTACAGTAGAAGCTTTGAGTACAGTAGTTGTAGCAGAAGACTACATTAGTTGTGACCTGGAATCAGAGATAAATCCTGTAAGGAGAGCAAGTGAAAAAATCCATGAAAATTTCCAGCTTTATATGTTGAAAATATGATTGGAGGTGGGTTTTCTGCAAGGTCGCTTTGCACTGAGAGGTGGTTGTGCAGAATTCTGGGTAAGCATGAGTGAGTTGAGATAAGATGTAGAAAATATGTGGACTGAGATGAGGATATTGAAATTAAAACAGAATTAATTTACAGAAGGGCTTCTCTCATAGCTCAGTCTGTAAAGAATATGCCTGCAATGAAGGAAATCCAGGTTTGATTCTTGGGTTGGGAAGTACCCTGGAGAAGGAAATGGCAATCCACTCCAGTATTCTTGTTTGGAAAATCCATGGACAGAGGAGCCTGGTGAGCTACAGTCCATGGGGTTGCAAGAGTCGGACACAACTTAGCGACTAAACCACCACCACAATGTACATAAAGGACTTCCCAGGTGGCACAGTGCTAAAGAATTCACCTGCTAATGCAGGAGACAGATTCAATCCTTGGATTGGGAAGATCCCCTGGAATAGGAAATGACAATCTGGTCCAGTAGTCTTGCTTGGAAAATTCCAGAGACAGAGGAGCCTGGTGGGCTACCCAAGGGGTGGCAAAGTGTTGGCCATGACTGAGCAGCAAAGCGCACATACACTAAACCTAAAAATAAAAAGGGAAATGAGGAAATGAGTGGCAGTTTATGGACTGAGTGTACAAAGACCAAGGGAACACAATGATCCTTGATTTCAACTTCACTTGGTGAAAAGTATTTCCCTAAAATGTGTAAAAATAAATGCAGAGCACACAAAAAAACTGGAAAGATATACATGCAGAAATGCAACATTTCCTTCATTTTCCCATTAAATTCAGTAAAGTAATATCCAAGTTTTATATAATCATTTATTATGAATTACAATTCATAATTTAGTTAGGATTTAAAACTACATATAAGCCTTTAATAATGTTCAAACTACTGTACAATTGCACTCATCTCACACACTAGCAAAGTAATGCTTAAAATTCTTCAAGCCAGGTTTCAACAGTACATGAGCTGTGAACTTCCAGATGTTCAAGCTCGATTTAGAAAAGACAGAGATAAAATTGCAAACAGCCACTGGATCATAGAAAAAGCAAGAGAGTTCCAGGAAAACATTTACTTCTGCTTTATTGGCTATACCAAAGCCTTTGACTATGTGGACCACAATAAACTGTGGAACATTCTTCAAGATATGGGAATACCAGATCATCTGACCTTCCTCCTGAGAAATCTGTATGCAGGTCAAGAAGCAACAGTTAGAACTGGACATGGATCAACAGACTGGTTCAAATCAGGAAAGGAGTACATCAAGGCTGTATACTGTCACCCTGCTTATTTAACTTATATGTAGAGTACATCATGAGAAATGTAGGGCTGGATGAAGAACAAGCTGGAATCAAGATTGTTGGGAGAAATATCAATAACCTCAGATATGCAGATGATACTACCCTTATGGCAGAAAGCAAAGAAGAACTAAAAAGCCTCTTGATGAAAGTGAAAGAGGAGAGTGAAAAAGTTGGCTTAAAAGCTCAACATTCAGAAAACGAAGATCATGGCATCTGTTCCCATCCCTTCATGGCAAATAGACGGGGAAACAATGAAAAAGTGAGAGACTTTGTTTTGGGAGGGCTTCACAATCACTGCAGATGGTGATTGGAGCCATGAAATTAAAAGAGACTTTCTCCTTCAAAGAAAAGCTATGACCAACCTAGACAGCATATTAAAAAACAGAGACATTACTTTGTCAGCAAAGGTCTATCTAGTCAAGGCTACGGTTTATCCAGTAGTCATGTATGGATGTGAGAGTTGGACTATAAAGGAAGCTGAGCGCTGAAGAATTGATGCTTTTGAACTGTGGTGTTGGAGAAGACTCTTGAGAGTCCCTTGGACTGTGAGGAGATCCAACCAGTCAATCCTAAAGGAAAACAGTCCTGAATATTCATTGGAAGGACTGATGCTGAATCTGAGACTACAATACTTTGGCCACCTGATGCGAAGAACTGACTCCTTGGAAAACCCTGATGCTGGGAAAGACTGATGGCAGGAAGAGAGGGGGGCGACAGATGATGAAATGGTTGGATGGCATCACCAACTTAATGGACATGAGTTTGGGTAAGCTCCGGTAGTCGGTGATGGACAGGGAGGCCTGGCATTCTGCAGTCCATGAGGTCGCAAAGAGGTGAACATAACTGGGTGACTGAACTGAGCTGAATGGAAGCCTTACAATTTAGTCCTTGGATATCTTTTATACTGTATCATTTATGTTATTTTTTATTTAAGAATTTAGTTGTAGAATTCTAATCTTTATATGTTACAAGCTTCAAACTAATAAGAAAATGCTTTTCATCCTCTTTCAAACATTTTTTACTAGAAATAAACAGAACAAGTAAGTATTGGAGTGAAAATTGAAACCTGTGTCCTGGAATGCTTATACAATAATTTAAAAATTCATTTGCTCTTTTAAAAATTTATTGCAAAATAATTCTATGCTTTATAAAGCACAAAACACATAGAAAGCAAATGAAAATGAGTAACTAAACTAAATATGAGATAATAACTAACAAATGTATAGTAGATATGCATATTTATTGTGTGATTATATACACTTATACATAAAGAATAACAATTTTACAATATATTTTAACATTTTAAATAACTTACTATGTTAGTCTAAAAATCTAATACTTTATACAAGTTACTGCATTTTCCTTTGTATGGAATTAGTATATCAAATGTAAACAATCTGAAAATTTTAGTAACATGCAATCACTGATTTTTTATTTATTTAAATCTTAATGTAAAATGTCTTTGAACATACATATTTACATAATTTCATGACAATATTTTAAAGATAAATTCCAATTTTAGATACATCTCCTTGAAATTTTTGCAGTTAACACAGGGTGATAATATTCCTGACATTATTTAATAAGACTGTTTTTAACCTCTATTTTGAAAGATCACCTTTTACAATAAATTTGAAAGCAAATTATATTTCTATCCTTATACGTGTCTTCTTGTGCCAAGATATCACTTTACCTCTTTTCACCTCTATCATTTACTCTGAATAATCTAGTAGAAACTACTTATTACCTATGTGCTTGTCTATAACTGAGAATAGTAACAATTTTATTGTATGGTGGCATTATGAGGATTGGTTGAGTTGATACATATACAAACTGAAAGCAAAACAAAACTCTATTTCATTTGTTTTTGTTGTTGTTGTTTGGTTTTGCTTTTTCTGTTGTGGTTTGTTTGTTTTGCTAGAATATCTATAGCACTATTATTCACAAAAGCCCAAAACTGGAAACTATCCAAATGCCCATCAACATAGAACACCAAAATAAATTGGGATGTAACTAGTACGATAGAGAAGGAAATGGCAAACCAGTTCAGGATTCTTGTCTGGCAAATTCCATGGACAGAAGAGACTGGCAGGCTACAGTCCATGATTTCCTAAAAGAGTCAGACGTGACTTCGAGACTAAACAACAATATCTATTATGAATGACATACTGCCCAGCAATAATAATGATTGCTCCACAGCCACATGCAACAACATGAATTAATTTCACAGACATAAAGTTGAGCAAAAGAATCAGATTTGTACTATAGAAAGTATAAAACAAGCTAAGGTAAATGTTTCATTTGTGATAATTTAGAAACACATTTTAAGATTGTACAGCTCAATGAAATGTTATTAAAACATTAATTCTATAGTCTTTCCTACTTGAAAGATTGCAAAAGAAACAGAAGTGAAAACAGTAATGCAAAAGGATTCAGAAAAGGGAGAAAATCAAAAGAAGAAAAGAAGAAAAGCACAACAATGAACTTAAGACGGAAAAGTGATAGAAATAAAAGTTGGGTATAAGGAGAAAAAAATTTAAAAGACAGTAAAGTTCTATGACCAAGTGATGTTCATTTGAAATTTGGAGAAAATATGGGTAGGAAGAACTAATATTAAAAAGATTCATGTCAATGTTATCATCATAAAACATATGGATATATTAGGAGACAAACTTAATTGAGAGCAGGAATAGGCATTCTGCTACCCTGATGTTTCTGGTCCTCTTCCCCTTGAGTTTACGAAGGAGGATATCACTTTTTTACTGCATTGAAATTCAGAGTGATTATGTAACTTGTTTTAGTAACTGAAACCTATGTCACTCCTATGATGGAAACACTTAAGAGCTGTTGGTGATCCTACAGTTTTTCTCTTCTCAAGTAGCAGTGATTATAAGGTGGTTTTAATGTAAAGATGCTGGAATTGCAAAGGTAAAAAGCCCCTGGACTCCAGTGTGACTACCTGAAGAGCAGCTGCCCTGGAGAGTCATCAGGAGCTTGGTCTTAGATTTGTATGAACAATTAACAGCCTTGTATTATGCCTAACTACTGGAGTTTTGCTAAATTATAACTAGCTCAAGTAATGAACAGTAAAAACTGTATTGCCCATAAATCATGTGGAAGCCTGGTTTATTATGGCAATGACATATTATTTTAAACTGGGAAATGACTTCAAACTTTATTTATTACACTAATACTATTTTAGTAAAATAATTCTTTAATATGAAGAAAGGTTTATTTCCTGCTATCCTCTAGTTTTCTTTCATTTTTTAACCTGGTATAACTTATTAATAGGTGTTGTATGGTTATCTATATGATAATATTTTATTACTGGTTTAACAGAAACACAGTAATAAAGTTTGTCTTCAGATTTTCAAGTTTACAAACTCCACTTGATATGTTCAGAGACACTAATTCAACTATGGAGAAACAGCGATCAATCTATACACGTAATGGAGCAATTGGTGAGTCAAAGATTCATAAATTAATTTATTGTATTACAAATGGTAAATACCCAGAATACTTAAGAAATAGTATTGCCATTTTTTATTCTTTGCAGGAAGACAAAATATTCATAACATTTTATTACTACCTATATCATTAAAAAGATAATCCAGGTTCAGTTCAGTTCAGTTCAGTTCAGTCGCTCAGTCATATCCGACTCTGCCACCCCATGAATCGCAGCACGCCAGGCCTCCCTGTCCATCACCAGCTCCCAGAGTTCACTCAGACTCACGTCCATCGAGTCAGTGATGCCATTCAGCCATCTCATCCTCGGTCGTCTCCTTCTCCTCCTGCCCCCAATCCCTCCCAGCATCAGGGTCTTTTCCAATGAGTCAACTCTTCTCATGAGGTAGCCAAAGTACTGAGCTTCAGCTTTAGCATCATTCCTTCCAAAGAAATCCCAGGGTTGATCTCCTTCAGAATGGACTGGTTGGATCTCCTTGCAGTCCAAGGGACTCTCAAGAGTCTTCTCCAACACCACAGTTCAAAAGCATCAATTCTTCGGCCCTCAGCCTTCTTCCCAGTCCAACTCTCACATCCATACATGACTACAGGANTGATCTCCTTCAGAATGGACTGGTTGGATCTCCTTGCAGTCCAAGGGACTCTCAAGAGTCTTCTCCAACACCACAGTTCAAAAGCATCAATTCTTCAGCACTCAGCCTTCTTCACAGTCAAACTCTCACATCCATACATGACCACAGGGAAAACCATAGCCTTGACTAGACGGACCTTAGTCTACAAAGTAATGTGTCTGCTTTTGAACATACTATCTAGGTTGCTCATAACTTTTCTTCCAAGGAGTAAGCGTCTTTTAATTTCATGGCTGCAGTCACCATCTGCAGTGATTTTGGAGCCCCCCAAAATAAAGTCTGACACTGTTTCTACTGTTTCCCCATCTATTTCCCATGAAGTGATGAGACCAGATGCCATGATCTTCGTTTTCTGAATGTTGAGCTTTAAGCCAACTTTTTCCCTCTCCATTTTCACTTTCATCAAGAGGCTTTTTAGCTCCTCTTCACTTTCTGCCATAAGGGTGGTGTCATCTGCATATCTGAGGTTATTGAGATTTCCCCCAGCAATCTTGATTCCAGCTTGTGTTTCTTCCAGTCCAGCGTTTCTCATGATGTACTCTGCATAGAAGTTAAATAAGCAGGGTGACAATATACAGCCTTGATGTACTCCTTGTCCTATTTGAAACCAGTCTGTTGTTCCATGTCCAGTTCTAACTGTTGCTTCCTGATCTGCATACAGATTTCTCACTTTAAAATTATATTCTGAAGCCTCTGAATCAACTAAAGAATGTGATTATTTTATTTACACTTTTATAACACTTTCATAAAACTTTACAAAACTAGACTGTGCATATGCTTTGTCAGATAGTATAGAACTCATATGAACAAAACCCAACCTATTGTTTCTTCTAAACTTCCTCCCACCAAAAATTTAATATTTGTTTTTCTGAATAGGCTCTTGGTTGCAGTCCTCAAAGGTTTCGATTTTATTGAAGGCATGTTTTAGAAGGAAGGGTTTGCTTCTGATCCACCTACTCTGCAATCTTCCTTTAACCAAGTTCAATAGCACAACATCATGACCCCTCTAGTTTAATATAATCCCCAAGTGCTGAGCACCCTTAGAGAAAGTGAAATAATGTCCTGGAATCTTTCTCATAATACAGTTCAATTCTTTTCATGTCTTCTTAGTTGGTTATTCCAACATTTCATTTGTGTTTAAATGCCTTTGTCTCTTTAAATGTATTTCAAACTCACCGGTTGCTCTATTACATGTATAGAGTGATTGCTGTTTCTCAATATTTGAATACATAGTGTCTCTGAACATACAAAGTGGAGTTAGTAAAGTTGCAAATCTGAAGACAAACTTGTTTTACATATTGTTTCTTCACCCTTAGAAAGGCTATTGCAACTCCCACTATTCAGAAAATACCAAGACTCACCAATATTCAGCATTTCTTATCACCTACAAACTGTATTTGTCTTTTTTATATCTTCCTTCTGTTTCTCTAGAAGCATGTGTCTTCACAGACAGAGTTCTTATTCTGCTTCCAGTCTTCTACGATGTCTTGCTAACTCAATGATCTACTTAACCTATAATTCTTCAACTACTCCTTCTATACTAGAGTTTTTCTTCCTAAACATTAAATTAAGAGAAAAACAAATTGAACTGCTATCCTCTCTCTTACTTTTCAGCAAAATTTCTGGAAAAAAAAATGTATCTACATTCTGTGCTCCAATTTCTCATCTATAATTCATTTCTGAAAAAAAAGCTGATTTTTTATGAAATCTGGATTATTAAGACAACACAGACATTCCTCTACCAATAAGCCACATCTGAACAAAATATAGGGATAATTTCTAGTCTTTTATCTTATTTTATCTATCTTTTATAATGACTAAACTATCCTTCATATAATTTCTATATACTGTTTCTCCTATGGCAATAATTTCAAACAGTTTTATTCTTTCATATCCTGTTGTCATCTTATTCATCTATGTCCAGTCGCTCAGTGATGTCCAATTCTGTGACCCCATGGACTGTAGCCTGCCAACTTCCTCAGTCTATGGGATTTTCCTGGTAAGAATATGCAGTGGGTTGCCATTCCTCCTCCAGGGGATCTTCCTGAACCAGGGATTGAACACTTATCTCCTGTGTCTCCTGCACTGCAGCCAGATTCTTTACCGCTGAGCTGAGGGGGAAGCCATCAGTTCATTCCTTAAATATTCCAGACAACTATCTTCAGTTTTTAGATATTCTTATGCTGTTTACATGTCTGGTTCATCAAGTTTAATATTACCTCTACTTTCTTATGCCTAACTATTAACAGGCATTTATTTTTTACAAAGTGTGACCATCTTTGGGATGGCAACATTGTGGAAACTATTACAAAAACGGTGTCTCTGTCTTCAAAGTCCACCAGCAAAAAAAAAAAAAAGTATATCAGCTAAGATGCTAAACAGTGAAAAGCGCATTATTGACTGCACTTATTAGACTGGTTATATTTTTAATAGGAATTTCTCATTTCTTCTGCTATTAGTTATTTATTCTCAAATATTTTTAAAAATTGTTATAATATCTTTAGCAGGTTGGTTATATAACCTCTAATACGAATCAGGTTTTCCTGGTGGCTGAGATGGTAAAGAATCTGCCTCCAATACAGGACACCCATGCTTAGTTCATCAGTTATAATAAATGTACCACTTGAGGTGGGATTTTGATAACTGTGGAATGCTGTGCATGTGTGGTGACATGAGTCTAGAGGTAATCTCTGTATCTTCCTCTCAAATCTGCTGTGGACCTAAAACTGCTCTAATTTTCTTTTAGACAGAAGGCAGATTAATTTTTGTCTAGAGAGTAGAATGTGAAAATGACAATGTTAGTCACTCAGTTGTGTCCAGCTCTTTGCGAATCCATGGACTATAGCCTGCCAGGCTCCTCTCTCCATGGAATGATCCAGGCAAGAATCCTGGAGTGGACACCCATTCCCTTCTCCAGGGTACCTTCTCAACCCAGGGACTGAGCCCTGGTCTCAATGCAGGCAGATTTTTTTTTTTTTTTTTAATCATCTGAGGAGTAGAAATGGGGGATGCAAAAGGGCAGAGGAAATGTTGCAGGGGTCATGAAAATGTTATAAAACTGGACTGTGGTGATTGGCTTCACTCCTATGAGAAATTACTAAAAGAATTAAAAATCTCTGAATTATATTAAGACACGTAGAATGAGTGAATTTATGGTTTGGAAATTATGCCTCAATAAAGCTGTTTTAATAAAAAGGAAAACATAAAGTCTCTAAAAAAGGTGAAAAAGTGATTAAATATTTTGATTATTCAGAGGCTTAATTACTTTATCGTTGAATGTTTCAAAGAATTTTTAAGCTCGAAAATGTCATGCATGTGTTCTCTCACAAAAATATATACTATTTTAATTTTTTTGGCCATTACATTTTTTGTCCGCAAATAGCTCTCTGTATTGCAGCAACTTGCAAGAATTTTTGGAAAGAGAAACTCACTTAAACTTTCTCTTAAAGATATTTTTAAAAATAATGGGTGATAATATATTTACCACCCCCCCAAAAAAAAACACCTGTGCACTGGAAAGAATATTGTTTTTAAATAATCATCTGGAAATGTTCCAATACTAGGCAATTTTCTTGCTATAAGGGTTTAACTGACATCTCATTAGACTTACAGAACCTGTAAGATTTTACCAGAATGAAGAATTCCCACATGCGTAATACTGTTGTTTTTGTTTAGTTGCAAAGGCTTATCCAACTCTTTGTAACCCCATGGATGGAAGCACACTAGGCTTCCCTGTCCTTCACTATCTCCTAGAGTTTACTCCAACTCATGTCCATTGATTATGTGATGTTATCAAATCATCTTATCCTGTGTCATACCCTTCTCCTCCTGCCTTCAATCTTTCCCAGCATCAGGGTCTTTTTTAATGAGCTGGCTCTTTGCATCAGGTGGCCAAAGTATTGGAAGTTCAGCTTCTGCATCAGTTCTTCCAATGAATATTCAGGACTGATTTTCTTTAGGATTGACTAGTTTGATCTTCTTGCAGTCCAAGGAACTTTTCAACACCACAATTTGAAAGCATCAATTTTTTGACTCTCAGGCTTCTTTATGGTCAACTCTCACATCCGGACATGTCTACTGGAAAAACCATGCTTTGATTATATGGAAATTTGTTGGAAAAGTGATGTCTCTACTTTTTAACATGCTGTCTAGGTTTGTCATAGCTTTCCATCCAAGAAGCAAATGTCTTTTAATTTCAATGGCTGCAGTCACCATCTGCAGTGATTTTGGACGCAAGAAAATAAAACCTGCCACTGTTTCCACTTTTTCCCCTTCTATTTGACATGAAGTGATGGTACTGGATGCCATGATCTTAGTTTTTTGAATGTTGAGTTTTAAGCCAGCCTTTGCACTCTCCTCTTTCACCTTCATATCTGAGGTTGTTGATATTTCTCCTAGAAATTTTGATTATAGCTTGTGCTTCATCCAGCCCAGAATTTTGCATGATGTACTCTGTATATATGTTAAATAAGCAGGGTGACATTATACATCTTTTTTGTACTCCTTTCCCAGTTTGGAACCAGTCAGTTGTTCCATGTTCAGTTCTGACTGTTGGTTCTTGACCTGCATACAGATTTCTCAGGATACAGGCTAGGTAGTCTGGTATTCCCATCTCTTTAAGAATTTTCTACAATTTGTTGTGATCCACACAGTCAAAGGTTTTAGCACAGTCAATGAAGCAGGAGATATTTTTCTAGAATTTTATTGCTTTTCCTGATCCAAAAAATGTCGGCAATTTGATCTCTAGTTCCTCTGCCTTTTCTAATCCCAGTTTGTACTTATAGAAGTTCTAGGTTCACATACTGCTGAAGTCTAGATTGAAGGATTTTGAACATTACTTTGCTAGCATGTGAAATGAGCACAATTGCACAGCAGTTTGAACATTTTTTGGCATTGCCTTTCTTTGGGATTGGAATGAAAACTGACCTTTTTCAACCTGTGGACATTGATGAGATTTCCAAATTTGCTGACATGGAGTATGGTACTTTAGCAGCAGCATCTTTTAGGAAACAGTTCAGCTGGAATTCTATCACTTCCACTAGCTTTGTTCATAGTAACGCTTCCTAAGGTCCACTGACTTCACACTCTAGGATGTCTGGCTTTAGATGTGTGACCACACGATTGTGGTAATCTGCTTCATTAAGACCATTTTTTGAATAGTTCTTCTGGGTCTTCTTGTCACCTTTTCTTAATCTCGTCTGCTTCTGTTTGGATTCCCTGTTTGCTCAGATGGTAAAACATCTGCCTACAATGAGGGAGACCTGGGTTTGATCCCTGGATTAGGATGATCCCCTGGAGAAAGAAATGGCAACCCACTCCAGTACTCTTGCCTGGGAAATCTCATGGCCAGAGGTGCCTGGTAGGCTATAGTCCATGGGGTCACAAAGAGTTGGGCGTGACTGAGCGACTTCTCTCTCTGCTTCTGTGAGATCCTTACCATTTCTGTCCTTTATCATGCCCATCCTTGCATAAAATGTTCCCTTGATATCTCCACAATGCTTAGTCATGTCCAAGTCTTTGCAATCCCATGGACTGTGGCCCAACAGGCTCCTCTCTTTATGGAATTCTCTGGGCAAGAACAAAGGAGTGGGTATCCATTCCCTTCTCCAGGGAGTCTTTCCAACTTTGCGGTTTTACGCTCCATAAATTTGGACAAATGTATATGACAGGTACCATCATTTTAATATATAAAGTCTTTTCACTGTCCTGAACATCTCTTGTGCTTTGCCTATTCTCTCTGCCCTAGCACTTGGCAACTACTGATCTTTTTACTGTCTTCATAGTTTTACCTTTTCCAGAATGTCACATGGTTGGAATCATACAGTAAGCAGAATTTTCAGATTGGCTTTTTATCATAGTAATATGCATTTACATTCTCTCCCTGTCTTTTCATGGCTTGGTGGCTAATTTCTTCTTAGCACAGAATAATATTCTACTGTCTCAATATGCCAAAGTTTATTTATCCATTTGCCTATGGAGGACATCTTGGCTAATTCCATGTTTTGACAATCATGAATAAAACTGCTTTAAATGTTAATGTTCAGGTTTTTATGCAGCTCTGAGTTTTCAACTCATTTAGATAAATGCCAGATTTCTTTATTTCTTTTTGATTAAAAAATTATATTGTAAATATTTTGTTTAACCAAAAATTAACCTACATAAGCCACATAGGAGAACTAGAATGGATAATATATTAAAAATAAACAAAATTTTTACCTTTACTTTTATATAAGTAAACAATAGACTATCTTTCTGCACTTAGTGGATTTCTTTGCATAATACACTATGGTAAGTACTACTCTAAATTCTGTCTGGGAACTATAAAAACATCAGTGTCATCACACAATTTTCATCTCCTTAAATAATTTAAGATTTTCCAGTACTTTTGAGCATAACATTTAATCTCTTTAGCTTAGCAAATAATGGTGTCAATATATGGATTTTTTTTAAAGCATTTTCATGTTTTTCTCCACTGACCTATCTGAAATTTATCCCTCAGCTTTCCATATACCAAGTTATTTGTAATTTCTTCAAAAAAGTCTTACAGTTTTCCAATCTTTACATGCCCTTTGCTCTACCAGTAACTCTTCCTGTACAGAAAAATTTATTCGTCTAGCTGGTTCTAAAACTGTTCAAGCATCTGAAAATTTTTTAAGAGACATTCTCTTTAACCCGGTTGTGAGTTAAATGCCTGTGATGTTCTTTCTTTAGCACTATCCTGTATCTTTCACATATACAACACTGAAATTTAATTATTGATTTGTGACATTGTATCCTCTCCCCTCTAGGCAAAGTGCCTAAATAATATTTATTATTTAGCAAATTAAATTTTCTCCTCTTCCTATTTTCATGGATTTATATTGAGGCAAGATGCTAAGCACAATATTTATATCCTATCAACTAGGTGACATTTTGTTGCCAACAATCTAATATTAAAACTCTCACTAAATTTATTCTGGGAAGATGACAGTCTTCTAATTATCAGAAAAATGGCCACCTCCCTAATCTAAGTTTCAGTTTGGGACTGCTGACTATAATCTTTAAGTTTGATAAGTAAAATACAGAGAACACATTTTGAAGCTTAGAAAGCAGATATCTTTTTTTTTTTTTCCCCAACCGTATGCAATAACTTTTAGAAGATCTGCTTTAGATCACTGGAAGAGATTATGCTTAGCATAAAGGGCATATTTAGTAGTTTATAAATGTTAAAAAAAAAAGTTGTTTAATGTCTTTACAAATTAGTATAACTTACCTTTATACATAAGCAAATAAATAAGGCACATTTTAAATATCTAAATATTTTGAGTCACTTATATTAGCTGAAACTATGTTTTTTTCCTTTGTATGATTTTTTTTTTCACAAACACAGAGTAATTGTACAGATATTACATTTAGCCTCTCTTAGTACAATTATATTTCAGTTTATGTCATTAAGAAGCAAATATCACCAGAGCAGTGCTTGGTTTGTACCAGAATTCATTATGGTATTAAATTGAGACTTCTTTGACCTGGCTTCAAAAATTACCTGCCCTTTTCGCAAGATACACAATGCACATATCAATAAAATAAGGCTGTTTCAATGTTCTGCATTTTATGTGCTTACTCTGAATTTTATTGAGTTAGACAAGGGTGTGGTCCTAGTGTGATTAGATTGACTAGTTTTCTGTGAGTATGGTTTCAGTGTGTCTGCCCTCTGATTCCCTCTTGCAACACCNAGAGTACTGAAGTCGCTTGCCATTGCCTTCTTCAGTGGACCACATTCTGTCAGACCTCTTCACGATGACCCTCCCATCTTGGGTTGCCCTGCAGGCATGGCTTGGTTTCATTGAGTTATACAAGGGTGTGGTCCTAGTGTGATTAGATTGACTAGTTTTCTGTGAGTATGGTTTCAGTGTGTCTGCCCTCTGATTCCCTCTTGCAACACCTACCATCTTATTTGGGTTTCTCTTACCTTGGGCATGGGGTATCTCTTCCCGACTGCTCCAGCAGAGCCACTGCACCTTACCTTTGACGAGGGGTATACAATTCAGAACCAGTCCATTGTTGCATGTCTGGCTCTAGAAACAGGCTCTAACCCTAAATCCTTTGTCCCTCTTTTCTTGTTTGTTTCTTCTCCTACCTCATAATGAGAGAATTGATTGGCCTTTCTGGTGTCCTCTGCCAGCATATAGATTTTGTTTTATGACAGTTACCCCAGATGCTGACAATCTTTTGAGGTATTTACTGGAGAAAAATTGAACTCCTTGTCATATTCCACTACCATCTTAGGACCAGTCCACCAAGTTTATATTCTAAGGTATGAATTCTGCCACTGCTAAGCAAGTGCTCTAAAGTAGACATACTGTCAATATAACATCATCAAGTACTATTGAACTCACAGTGTAAAGCATGCAGGTAGTGAAGCTACTGAGCTCAGTAGTATGCATCCAGTAACTACTTAGTTTTGACTCTGAAGTATGCTTCTTACCACTGTTGTGCCCCACTCTGTGGCACTTATGTTGCAACTCATGGTCTGGCACTCATGAGTGCATGAACCACTACTCCTGATTATGCATGCAGCAAATACTGAGGTTGAAATCATGAGTTTGCATTCTACTTTTACTGAGAATTGAATTAGAACAGGTGTGCTAATTACCTTGCACTCTGGAGCAGACATTACAACTTTAGAGCATGAGTATCGCAACCAAGTGTTCCTGCACTCTGCTGAAACTGGCATGCTGTAATGACTGAAAATGCAGAAGCTTTTCACAACTACTGACTCCTGATTTCAAACCACTGCTGCTGCTTCTATTAAGTCACTTCAGTCGTGTCCAACTCTGTGTGACCACGTAGACAGCAGCCTACCAGGCTCCCCTATCTCTGGGATTCTCCAGGCAAGAATACTGGAGTGGGTTGCCACTTCCTTCTCCAATGCATGCTAAGTCACTTCAGTTTTGTCTGACTCCCTGTGAACCTATGGACAGCAGCCCACCAGGCTCCTCTGTCCATGGGATTCTCCAGGCAAGAGTACTGGAGTGTGTATTCCATTTCTTTCTCCCATTTCAAACCACACATGCCACAAGTACCAAGCTTGCACTCTGGAATATGCACTAGTCAATACTAAGCCCAACATCCAGAGGACACTTGCTGGAACTACTGTGTTTCCAATCTGGATCACCCTTCCTGCCACTCTTGAGATTATTAACAAGATTTAGACAAGTGTGTTGCTGTCACTGAGACTGCACATTAAAGCATGCATCCCATCACTCCTGAACCTGGGTTCTTGAGAATATGGCCTGCTACTCCTGAGCCCACCACTACTAAGACTGTGCTCTAGAGCAGACGTGACACAAATAGTAGGATGGCACTTTGGAGTCTGCATACATCTCTACTGTGTCTCAGCTCTAGTATAGAAGTACTGAGACTGCTTAGTTTGCAATCTGGAGCACACGTTCTGCCACTAGTGTGCTTGCACTTTAGAACAGGCTGTCTGACGCTATCCCATTGGCAATGGCACTATTCGTCCAGCCACTACTGAATGCCCACTAGAGCACAGTTCTCACCACTATTGAACATGCACTCTAGCATAAGATGTCTAAAACTACTCAGTTGCATTGTGGAGCATACCTCCTTCCACAACTAAATTTGCATTCTAGAGAAAATGTTACACAACTACTAATCTTGTGCTCTAGAATTGGCACACCATAAATAATTCTTAACTTCTGAAGCATGTGCCTGGCCAACACTAAATCCATGTTTTAGATCAGCTGTGCAGAAATCCTGAGCTTGTCCTCAGGAGTATATCTGAACTCACATTTTATAGCACACCTACTGCCACTGTGGATTCTAAAACTATTGTGAGATGAGAGAACAAGATGGTGGAGCAGTATCTGGATGTGGAGTACATCTCTCCATGGATACATCAGTCATACAGCTTCAGACACTGAAGAGTAATCAGAACATCAGGTGAAAGCGGACAGGAGTATTTGATTAGTGGAAAAGAATATACAAAACCATGCAAAAATCAGTAGGATGAAAGAATTGGGGGAAAAAACAGGAGTGTTAGTAGGACTGGATCTGCCCTCATTGGGTGAAGGAATGGAAGCAGTGGTCCAATCTCACATTGGGGCAATTGTTTGAATCATAGAATAGGCATTTAAAGTTGACAGTGAAACAGCTGATCTGTGGAAACCTAGATGGAGTAAAAAATCAGACAAGTCCTTGCTGCAGCTATACATACCCCAGATAGGGACATGTGTCCCCAGAAAGGCACAGTAGCTGGGAGCTGGAGTTTAGGGATTGTGGTGCAGCTCCAGGGCAAGATTTGCTATTGACTATGGAGAGATGGAGAGAGGGGGTGTAAGGGAGGAGACTATAGTAGGATACCTGTGTGGAAGAAAGCCAGGCAGCCATGGAAGCAAGGCCATATTGCTGAGTCACATATGGGGGTGGAGCAATTACCATAACCTCTCTCCCCAGATGCTAGCATCAGCAGTTACTACAATAAAGAGGCTGGACCATCAAAAGCCTGACACACTGAAACAGAGAGTAGAACACCACCCACGGTGATCCTTTAAGTACCTGATACACCAAACTAGAGTCAAACCCCACTCAGGATGGTCCTTTAAATGCCTGATGCACTGATCTACAGAGTAGGACCCCAGCCAAGTAGGCTTCTCTATGTGCTAACACATGGAACAACAGAGATGGATTCCAGGCAAGGAAGTTTTCTAAGTTCCTGAATGGGTGGAACTAGGGAGAAAGACTTGCCTAAGAAGCAATCTGATTGCCAGTTACAAGAACTCAAGAAAAGATTCTGATAGGGCCAAAACTCCTATGGTGTAGTCAGACTGTATCCCTGCATCCTGCACACTTAGCACCACCAGGGTACCTCAAAGCAAAGCAGCTGGTCCGCCTTCACAGTTAACTTTCACTGGGGAAAAAGTGCCACCGTGGGGGAAGAAATCTTGCAACTATTTATATTGGATTGCTTCAGTCATGTCTAACTCTTTGTGGGATGCATTTCACCACCACAGAGAACAAGCTCTAAAATACATATACTGCAACAACTGACCTTTTTTCCAGTCTTGTTGCCACTGCTGAGTTATCCAAATTTTCTGGCATATTGAATTCAGCAATTTCACAGCAATATCTTTTAGGATTTGAAATCGCTCAAGTGGAGTTCCATATCTCCACTAGCTTTGTTTGTATTGATGCTTCCTAAGGCCCACTTGACTTCACATTCCAGGATGTCTTGCTTTGGGTGAGTGATCACATCATCTTGATTATCTGGATCATGAAGATCTTGTCTGTATAATTCTTCAATCTTTTCTGTATAGATTCTTGCTACCTCTTCTTAATATCTTCTGTTTCTCTTAGGTCCATACCATTTCTGTCCTTTATTGTGTCCATCTATGCATGAAATGTTCCCTTGGTATTTTTAATTTTCTTGAAGAGATCCCTAGTCTTTCCCATTCTACTGTTTTCCTCTATTTCTTTACATGGATCACAGAGGAAGGCTTTCTTATCTCTCCTTGCTATTCTTTGGTACTCTGCATTCATATGAATATATCTTACCTTTTCTCCTCTGCCTTTAGTTTCTATTCTTTTCTGAACTATTTGTAAGGTCTCCTGAGACAACCATTTTGTCTTTTTGCATTTCTCTTCTTGGGGAAGGTCTTAATAACTGCCTCCTGTACAATTTCATAAACTTCCATCCATATTTCTTCATGCGCTCTATCAAATCTAATCACTTAAATCTTTGTCACTTCCACTGTATAATCATAAGGGATTTGATTTAGATTATACCTGAATCACCTAGTGATTTCCCTATTTTCTTCAATTTAAGTCCAAGTCTATAGCATTTGTCCCATAAATACTGAGCTTCCACTCTGAATCTTCCTTCTTTGGCCACCATTTTAGAACAATTTTGCGGTACCTGTTTATCTTCACTCTAAAACACATGTACCATCACTCCTGAAAGGATGCTCAAGTGCATGCATTTACCTTTTACTGAGCCTATGCTCCAGAGTAGGCATGCCGATAAGCTTGCAGTCTGCCACATGCATCTCCCACTATTTAGCTGAGATCATGCTCAGTTCAGTTCAATTCAGTCCAGGCGCTCAGTTGTGTCCGACTCTTTGCGATCCCATGAGTCACAGCACACCAGGCCTCTCTGTCCATCACCATCTCCCAGAATTCACCCAGACTCATGTCCATTGAGTCAGTGATGCCCTACAGGCATCTCATCCTTAGTCGTCCACTTTTCCTCCTGCTCCCAATCCCTCCCAGCATCAGAGTCTTTTCCAATGAGAAACTCTTTGCATGAGGTGGCCAAAGCACTGGAGTTTCAGCTTTAGCATCATTCCTTCCAAAGAAATCCCAGGGCTGATCTCCTTCAGAATGGATTTACTGGATCTCCTTTCAGTCCAAGAGACTCTCAAGAGTCTTCTCCAACACCACAGTTCAAAAGCATCAACTTTTTGGTGTTCAGCCTTCTTCACAGTCCAACTCGCACATCCATACATGACCACAGGAAAAACCATAGCCTTCACTAGACGGACCTTAGTCAGCATGAGGTAATGTTACAACTATATAGTTGCAATCTCAAGCTTATCTTCTTTGACTTTCAGCTTCTATACTAGCACACATATTTTGCCCCTCCTAAGTGCACTTTCTTAAATAGGTATGAAATAACTGTTGAGGTTGTATTCTGGAGCAAGTCCCTGCTATTTCTGAATTCACTTTTTTTTTTCATTTCTTCATATTTCTTTTAAAAAGAATTTACTTTAATTGGAATAGAATTACTATGCATTACTGTGATGGTTTTTGACATATATGCCAACAGAATCAGCCACATGGATACATGTGTTCCCCTATCCTGAACACAACTCAAACCTTCCTTGTTACCCATCTTTCTGGGTGCTTCCACAGCACCAGAGTTGAGTGCATCTTTCATGTATTGAACTTGCACTGGTCATCTTTTTTATATATGATAATATACCTGTTTCTACGCTATTTTCTCAAATCATCCTATCCTTGAATTCTCCCACTGAGTCTAAGAGCCTGTTCTTTATATATGCATCTCCTTAACTAGCCTCCATGTAGGATTACTGTTACTGTCTTGCTAAACCCCATATATGTGCATTATTAAACAATGCACTCTCTTTCTGATTTTTTTGTTCACTCTGAGTAATATGCTGCAGGTTCAACTGCTTCATTAAAAGTGACACAAATATATGCCTTTCTGTAGTTGAGTAATATTCCATTTGTGTGTGTATATATATATATATATATATACCAAAACATCCTTATTAATCCACTGATGCATATATAGATTTTTCCATGTCCTAGCTATTGTAAAAAGTATTGCAATAAACATTGGGGTACATGTATCTCTTTCAATTCTAATTTCCTCTGGGTATATGTCGAGAAGTGGGGTTGCTGGGTCATATGAAAGTTGTATTTCAAGTTTCTCAAATAATCTCTAAACTGATCTTCATACAGGTTGTACCAGTTTGTGTTACTACCAAGAGTGTAATAGGGTTACCTTTTCTCCACACCCTCTTCAGGATTTCTTGCTTGTAGAATTTCTGGTGATGGTCATGCTGAACAGTGTGAGATGACAACTCATTGCAATTTTTATTTTCATTTCTCTAATAATGAATGATGCTAAGCCTATTTTATGTGTTTCTTAGCTATCTGTATGTCTTCTTTAAAGAAATGTCTGTTTAGGGCTTTTGTCCCCTTTTAATTAGGCTATTCACTTTTCTGATACTGAGTTGAATGAGCTGGTTGTATATTTTAGAGATTAACTCTTTGTTAGTTTTTACATTTGCTGTTAATTTGATCTCATTTTGAGGGCAGACTTTCACCTTGCTTATCATTCTCCAAAAGCTTTAAAGTTTAATTAGGTCTCATTTGTTGTTGTTACCATTACTCTGGAGGGTGGGTAGTAGAGTATCTTGCTGTGGTTTATGCAGAGAGTGTTCTGCCTAAGATTTCTTCTAAGAGTTTTACAGCTTCTATTTCTACACTTAGGTCTTTAAACCATTTTGGATTTATATTTTTTATGGTATTAAAAAAGCATTCTAGTTTCATTCTTTTACAAATAGTCGACCAGTTTCCTGAGCAACACTTGCTGAAGAAATTGTCTTTTCTCCATTATATTTATCACCTCCTATGTAAAAAATAAGGTATCCATGGATAGGTGGATTTATCCTTGGACTTTCTATTTGGTTTCATCAATCTATATTTATGTTGTTGTGCCAGCATTATGCTGTATTGATGACTGTAACTTTGTAGCATAGTCTGGAGTCAGAAATGTGGATTCCTTCAGTTGTATTCTACTTTCTGGAGACTGTTCTGGTTATTCAGGGTCTTTTGCATTTCCACATAAATTGTGGAAATATCAGTCCTATTTCTGTGAAAATACCTTTGGTAGTTTGATAAAAGTCACGATGACTCTATAGATTGCTTTGGGAAGTATAATTCTTTACACTATATTGATTTTTTTCAATCTAAGAACATGGTATATTTATCTACCTATTTATGTAATATTTGACTTTTTTATCATTTTTATATTTTTATTTATATAAGTCCTTTGTCTCTTTAAGTAAATTTATTCCTAAATATTTTATTCTTTTCATTGCAACAGTGACTGTGATTTTATCCCTCAATTTATCTTCCTGATTTTTCCTGGTTAGTGTTTAGGAATGTAAGGGATTTCTGTGAAACAAGTTTATATCATGCAACTTTACTATATTCATGGACCTGTTCTAGTCATTTTTTGATGGTGACTTTAGGATTTTCTACCTAGAGTTTTATGTTATCTGCAAACAGCATAAGTTTTTATTCTTCTATTTTCAATCCAGATTTCATTTCTTTTTCTCTCTGATTGTTGTGGCTAGGGCTTCCAAAGTTAAGCTGAATAGTAGTGGTGAGAGTTAGAGCTCTTTCCTTATTCCAGATTTTAGAGGAAATGCTTTCATTTTACCTTGAGGATAATGCTTCCTGTGGGTTTGTCATATATGGCCTTATTTGGTTGAGGAATTTTTCTTCTAGGTATACTTTCTGGAGAGTTTTTATCATAAATTGATGCCAAATTTTGTCAATTATCATATGGCTTTTATAATTCAACTTGCCGATATGATTCATCACATTTATTGATTTCTGGAAATTGAATCTGCATCTCTGGAATAAAACTTACTTCATCATGATGTATGGTGATGTTTTTAATATACTATTCCATTCTGTTTGCCTGAATTTTGTTGCAGATTTTCACATATATGTTCTTCAGTTATATTGACCTGTTCTCCTTTTTTCTTTTATTATGGCATCTTCTTCTAGTTTTGTTATCAGGGTGATAGTAGTGACTTGGAATAAGTGTTGGAGTTATCATTTCTCTGAAAATTTGTGGAAGAGTTTGAATAGGATGGATGTTATTTATTCTCTATTTTATCTTTTATTATTTTTATTTTTTTTTTTTGTTAGAATTTACTTCTTAAGCCTTCTGGTCCTGGGCTCTTCCTGTTGGAAGAATTTATATTAAAGTTTTTATTTCCATAGTGATGATTCATCTGCATAAATTCTCTATTTCCTCCTGTTTCATTTTTAGGAGGTTCTAATTTTCAAATACCCTCAAAAAGGCAATGCCAAAGAATATTTAAACAAATTCACAGTTACACTTATCTCACACACTAACAAAGTGATGTTCAAAATTCTCCAGTTTAGGCTCCAATAGTAGAAGAACCAAGAACTCCCAGGTGTTCAAGCTAGATTTGTAAAATACAATGGAACCAGAGATCAAATTGCCAACACATGTTGGGTCATAGAAAAAATAGGAGAGTTAAAACAACAACAACAAAAAAACAAAAACAAAAACAAAAAAACTACCTCTGTTTTCCTGACTGCCCAAAATTTTTGACTGTGCAATCACAACATAATGTGGAAAATTCTGAGTGAGATGGGATACCGGACAACATTATTTGCTTCCTAAGAATTCTGTATGCAAGTCAAGAAGTAACCATTAGAACTAGACATGGAACAATGTAGTGGTTCCAAACTGTGAAAGGAGTATGTCAAGGGTGTAAATTGCCATGCTGCTTGTTTACTTATATGCACAGTACACCATGCAAAATTCTGGGCAGGATGAAGCACGAGTTGGAATCAAGATTGCCAGAAGAAATATCAATAACCTCAGATATGCAAAAGACACCATCCTTATGATAAAAAGCAAGGAGGAACTGAAGCGATTCTTTTTTTTTTTTTCACCCTTCATTTTATTTTATTTTTTCTTTAATTAATTGTAATTTTTTAGTTTGTTTTGCTTTACAATACTGTATTCATTTTGCTACAAAATTGAGTATGTCAAGGGTGTAAATTGCCATGCTGCTTGTTTACTTATATGCACAGTACACCATGCAAAATTCTGGGCAGGATGAAGCACGAGTTGGAATCAAGATTGCCAGAAGAAATATCAATAACCTCAGATATGCAAAAGACACCATCCTTATGATAAAAAGCAAGGAGGAACTGAAGCGATTCTTTTTTTTTTTTTCACCCTTCATTTTATTTTATTTTTTCTTTAATTAATTGTAATTTTTTAGTTTGTTTTGCTTTACAATACTGTATTCATTTTGCTACAAAATGACATGAATCAGCCACGAGTGTACATGAACTCCCAATCCCGACCCCCACCTACCCTCTCCTGCCCCACAACTTCTCTTGAAGAGATTCTTGATGAAAGTAAATGACAGTGGAAAAAGCTGGCTTAAATCTCAACAATCGAAAAACACAGATCATGTCATCCAGTCCCATCACGTCAAGGCAAATAGATGGGGTAGAATAGAAAGAATGTGGTCCACTGAAGAAGGGAATGGCAAGCCCCTTCAGTATTCTTGCCTTGAGAACATCATGAACAGGCAAAATGATAGGATACCAAAAGAGAAACCCCCCAAGATGGTAGGTACCCAATATGCTACTGATCAGTGGAGAAATAACTCCAGACAAAATGAAGCAATAGAGCCAAAGCAAAAACAATACCCAGTTATGGATGTGACAGGTGATAGAAGCAAGATCCGATGCTGTAAAGAGCAGTATTGCATAGGAACCTGGAATGGCAGGTCCATGAATCAAGGCAAATTGGAAGTGGTCAAACAAGAGATGGCAAGGGTGAACGTCAACATTCTAGGAATCAGCGAACTAAAATGGACTGGAATGGGTGAATTTAACTCAGATGACTATTATATCTACTACT